>QVNV01011632.1:0-117468 GCA_014825455.1 Pseudomyrmex pallidus
CCCCCCCCATCTCATTGAACACAATGTACGGATATTTCATTATAATAAGCGAGTACGTGATGTGGGAAAAACGTGAGATGAAATTTCGCGCGCGAAAAGAAGGGGAGATTTTCCACAATCTCTCTTCGATTGCCGTTCACGTCGATACTTGATGCGCACGAATTACCGTGGAAGCCGGTCCGGCGCGGACATTTACATTTCTCGTGTCCGGTTTCTCGCGGGACGCGAGCGACGCTGCGTGACCGGGGAGACCCCGCTGTAAGAGAGACGCGGCGAGATTTATCGAAACCCGATGCGGCGTATACGCGCCGATATATGTCCCGGATCTCTCTCGCTCGAAAACGCTCCGAAGAATCGTCCGATACTGAAAATAAAGGAACGTCGTCTGTCTCATTCTCTTTCTCTCTCGCACACACTCGGCCGGTCGTCGAGACGGTGGTGTGTCTCGTGTGCGTACAGAAAACCACACTCGGGGAGAGAAGAAAGGAGGGAAAAAGAGGAGGTTGGCGCGTGTAGCAGCAGGGGTGCGATTAATCGTCGTAAGCAATCGCTTATATCGTGGAATTTTAATTCGCAGTCAGTTAAGCGCGCTTGTAGCCGCTATGGACGAACAAAACGTCGTCGCGTATATTGCGGAAAGCGGAATTCTGAGACGACTTCGCCAATGCGCGCAGGTTGCGCGTTTTATGCGTGTAACGAATACTCGGTCTCTACGTCTTCACCTTCATATGCGCGTCGGAATACTTATAGAAATCCAGCTAGTAGTGCGGCTTCGGCACCTGTGCGTTCGCGGCGAAGCGGTCGTACCAGTCGACGCGACGGTTGTAAAAGTATCAACGACCACGCGTATGCACACACACACACACGCACCGACACGCTCTCGTCTACGATCGCCCGTAATAACGTCTCCCGCAAATCTCTCGCACTTTTCGAAGGTGCTAACGACATCGAGCGGAAAAACTTTCTTTTCGTCAATAAGCGGACGTGGAAGCGTGTTTTCGAGACTCGGTCGAGTTTCTTCGTTGTCGACGTTGCGTTATGTTGTTTTTCACGTGACACATAACTCGATGGCCGCGCACGCACGACGTGGTTCGCTTATAACAGCCGGACGCGCACGTGTTATACGCGTGTAAAACGCGCACGGCGAATACCGCGAGAAGATGCCGCATCTCCCGCAGCGGGGTGTCTCGCTAAATAACGCAATAACATAAGAATTATGGCAACTTAATGATACTTTATATATAATTATGTGTCTGTGTGCGTTGCGAGTCCCGCGCGAATTACCGTCCCTCGTTTCGGTCGCGCGGGTGGAAGGCGCTTGTTGCATTTATAAATCGGATTGTAAATAATAATTCTTCAATGTCCGCTTCACAGATATATCTTTGCTGCGCGTTTCGATGTTATCGCGAGTTTTGGAGATGAGCACGTTAGAAGAATAACATCGTAAACTTTCGTCGTTCAACTTTTTTGAAAGTTGATATTAGTTTGAGAGAGAGGGGGGGAGGGAATATATATTCCCCCGAAACAAAAAACAATCGCGCGCGTTAAAATATAATTTCGCGTGTATTTATAGGTACAACCCAGTGTCAGATATGCGCTGCAGCTGAGAAATTTCGAAGACTGTCGGACAGTTCACCCGCGCGCGGGATAATAAGTCGGGAATAATGATCGTGCAATTACGCGTAATGAAATAATATATTACTTGACTGCCTGAGAGAATACGCGGCGGTTTATTAATTTTTATGAGATAATTTCGGGATCGCGCAGCACTCGTGCGTTTAATATCTCTCTCGCGAATCCGTATAATTTGCTGCCTATATCTCGGCTACCATATTACAAAGTTTCAAATATGTACACGCGAGAACGAAGGAGTAGGAAAGTGAAGGGTTGGAAGGGGCGGGGGGAGGGAGGGAGCGAGGCACGGCGCGAGTGTGTCACGCAATGTAACGAGTGGCCGCCCTTCGAGGCTTTGACGAGTCCACCGACTTTGTGCGCCTTTTCACGCGAAAGGAAGACGCCGGGAGCGGTTAATTTAAAACATGTTATATGCAAAGTGGTAATGGTCCCCGCACTGTCGCGACCATCACTGTCGGTTGCCTTAAATATCCGTCGATGCGTGTTTGTCTTTTCAGATAGAGAGAAGGTGAGGAAGAGAGAGTAGAGCGCGCGCAGCCTTCTCGTGATTTATATTTTCATTTTTTTGAAGCACGGAGGAAACCGCGTCGTGAACTCCTTGTTGTCCGCGAATTCGTATTTGTAAATCGTCGAAACTCGGTCGTGTATCTATCGCGGAAACTGCACCGGGAGAAAAAAGAAAGTGGTTAATCGTTAAATTAACGGTTGCTCGCGGAGATTTGTAACGTAATCAGCGCCGTCAGTATAACCGCGTCTTCGAACGATCCGACCTGATGGCCGCCGACCTCTCCTCCTTCTCTCTCTCTCTCTTTCTCTCTCTGACTCGGCAAACATATTGATTTATTAAAGTGCACGTGCATATATACGTACACATTACCGCGGTATCTCGCCACTGGCCGTGCCGAAGTAATGGGCGGTTATTTTCTTAATAGATTTCCATTGCCCAAAGAAATGTTTAACCGACACGTCGAATGCCGCTGCGCGTCCGTAAGGACACAACCGCTTCAAATTGCAGCCCGTTCGCGGTTATAAAGTCCTGCTTATTTGCCGTTAAATTGGCCTCGTCCTGTTCGCATGAAAGCGACGATAACGAGCCGGCATCCTTCGCAAGTTTGACAGCAGGGATTTGCACATTGTTGGAACTGTTATAATTTAAACGTGTTTGGACTCTTCGGTGCCATATATATATACATATGCGCGAAAGCAACATCTATTTTTTTTTTTGTCAAGAAACAAAAGTTGAACAAATCCGCCAAACGTCGGATGCGTGACCGAAGCGGAGAAACCCTGGGAAAAGAACGACAGAAACAAAATCGAGGGCGGCACGAAGAAGGGGTGAGTCCGAAAGTGAGATTGGTTATTTATAATGTGTAATATGTAAAATGGTAATGGACGGGGCCGGTTGTGGTAGTTCGATACAAGCTGAGACTTCATGTTGAAAAAGAATCTCGAGACAGAGGCGAGCGCTCGGGCAACCGGCCGAAGATGTTGCAAAGGGGCACTGTGGGGCAAAAGAGCGGGAAGGGGTCCCTTAAGGGAGTCGAATGGGGTACCTGGCTCCGAGCGCCAACGACGACGGGGATGAAAGAGGAACAGAGATGAACCGAGAGAGGCGCGAGACGAAGAGGAAGAGAATGCGAAGCGGAGCGGCAGGATGGAAAAAGAGAGGAAGAGAGAAAGAGGGAGAAAAAGAGAGAGCATCACGGAGCCGCCACTGCTTGCGTGTCGAGCCTTAATGAATGCAAACCACGATCCGGAGGCAGCCCGCTCGACCTGTTGTTTTCCAGTCCAGATAGCCTATAATTTTTATTGTCACGGGAGAAATAGCAGTCTGATGGAGGCACGGCTTATCTTGGTCCTCGTTTTGCGTCCCGGCTGTGTTCCGTGCGTTTTGTTGCCCTCTCCTCGGTCCTCGCACACCACCGTCCCCTTGCCAACGCGATTTCTCACCCCGTTTCCCTCGCCTTTCTGTCGTGCCTCTCCCATCCTCCCGTCCGTGCAATTCCGATTCCTCATCTCATTTCTATACTCGATCAACGACTCTGAGCACGCAGGTCGCGTATTCGAAAAACATGATCGCGTATCCATTTTATATAATGCTTGTGCTTGTGTTTTAATACGTATCGCGCGCAATTTCATGTCAATTCACTGAGAGAAATAAAATCTACTTAAATAATTATTTGGCACATAAAAAAAAGCTACATCAATCATCAAACAAAACTTAATTGTTTATGAAAAAATTGTAAGTCAACAATGAATTGAAAACACTGTAACACAAATATCGATATAATATCAATCGTCAGTTACGAAGAAGTTGAAGGACAGAAAAAACCATCGTCGTCTTCGAAGTCCAAGACGCGTAATCGTTTCCGAGGAATCGTATCCGGAGAAGACCCGATGAAGACACGTCAGATCGCCCATAACGATTATCCGACGGCGAAGTATCGCGTTCCCGCGCGCAGTATACAACGAGCCTTGTTATATAGGGAGATACGCCGGCGTATTGTCGGTGTATACACAAATGGTTTCACAGAATCATACGGTGGCCAATGATGGCAATGATAATGACAACGTGGACGAATACGCGAGCGAAATAAATCGTGGGTTGCGCGCGCGCGAGCGAGCGAGCGAGCGAGCGAACATTTTCAGAGAACTCGATATTTACGCGCGACCGCGAAGATGCGCCGACAGATTTGTGGTATGTAACGAGATATTCGCCGCGTAATTTGGAGAAAACTTGTTTGGTCACGTTGCTTTAAATTGGATTACGATGTGTCGGACGTGTCCGGTCTTTTCGCGTGCGCGAGCAAGCACGGAATAAATTTTGCCATTATCCAATTATAAATTTTATTAATTATGTTTTCTCTCTCTCTCTCTCTCTCTCTCTCTCTTTTTCTCTCTCTTTCTCGTGCGTACACAAACACAGGCGAAATCATGGTGCAATAATAGCAAAACAAAACCCATCAGTTTGCTTAAAGTAATAATCTTCCGAAGAAGTACGGTTGAACAAAGTAACCGTTAGACACTTACGCGAATTTTTCGCACCACCACGTGAGCCACACGTGTAATACGCTACTTGGTATAAATCTACAGATCGCCACTTCCGCTCGGGGGGAAGTTCCGATCTCGCGGCGCGCCATTTGTGTAACTTATGCTATTTAGATAATGGAATCCATCCTTACGAGAGAGATGCACACGAGCATGCACGAAACACACGCACACGTACATCTTTTAGACCACGTTCTCTAGCGCATGTGAGCTGTCCGCGCGCGTGCAGAGTCCATTCCGCGTGGATCGGCGTCATCATCATCATTATTATCGTCATCATCGTCGGCTTTTCCACGCGTGTGCGCGCGCGCGCTTCCCTTGCCTCGCGCCGTCGCTCACCCGGCGCGGCAACAAGAAATTCCAACGGGTGAACGGTATAGCGACCGCAGGGCAATCAGCGTTAACAATGTTTTATTGTTACGTCACGGATCGGCTTGGGTTGGTACATGTATATACGAGACGAATGGACAGGCGTGCATTAAAGCTTATCATAACGGTGCGCCGTTAAGCCGCCATCAGGGCGAGAAGCCGGAGTAAGTTCGCGAGAAGTAAGAGAAAAAGGTCTTGTCTCGAAAGTTGGGCCCTATAACGTTGAGCACAATGTTGAGCGCAACGCGCTCGCGGAGGAATCGAGCGTCGCCGCCGGTGTGTGTCGTGGATATACTTGCATAAATACGCCGTATATTCACGCGGATACGCTCGATTAAAACCGTATATTTACCACACACAGCTCGGACGAAAATAAGCCGCGCGCGCATTCCCAAAGCGGCGGAAAACTATTAATCTTCCGCAACACAAACGGCACTGCCTTATGCACCTTTGAATATATGCGGAATATGCAATGAAACATATGCGCATATATTTTATCTCAGTCCGGGCACTACGCTGATTGCGGTTTTATCGGAATAATGCAGATAGCGCGCGTAAATTGTATTATCAAATAATTTCTACGCCTTCCGATAAGCTGTTTACTTATAAATATTTACCGCTGATAAACTTATCTCGTATGTGTGTACATGTGTATATTTATTTATTGTTATATATACGTACTACATAGCATATATAAATACTATGTACGCGTATATGTACGTGTGTATGTGTTTTGGTAAAATTTTTTTTATCCGGAGTGTGTACCAACTTCGCAAATTGCACACGTGAGGTTGCGCCGCTCGTTCCTGCCGCACCACAGGCTGATGTACGGCTCACGGAGATGAGCGAAGGTGCGGGCGGGGAAAAGTGGGGGGAATCGATGTGTAAGGGTAAAGGTGTAACGGGACCCCCGACGATCTACGTATTCATCATGCGCGACCTTAAGCGAGAAAAAAGTGACAACCAATTTATAAACCGAGATATAATTACAATATCAAGTGATGGATTTTTAAATACGGACGCGATTTAATATAATCGATTAATGCGAGCCTATTGACCGGAGGCCCGGTGCCCCGCTTACGGACTTCGTTTGTGAAACGGAAGAGACAAGGTTTCGCACTAGGTTACCCTTCTCTCGTTTAAATTCGCGCAAAGTAAACCCGATTTCGACGTACCGATATGGCGAAGTGTACAAATAAACTGTCGCACGGCGGTGACAGTATAATTCACGCGAATGTGGGCGAGTCCCTCGACGGAGAACTAATTGACAAACATTGACGGAACGTATGTACGGTAGCGTGAAGTGGCACAGTGTCCGAAAGTGGTTTTTGTTGACAGGCGGACCTGTGCTTCGGCGACACGCACAACATTTCCCACAAAAGCCCTACTTCCACTCGATTTACACGCTCGTATACAAGCTATGTTGTGTGTATCGGGTATCGCTCTGCGCGCATACACACACACACACACACGTATATTTACTACCTACACAAGCGCGTTCACTGCCATGGCGAAAATATTTCTGTCAATTTTACCGAGGACGATCACGCGATTATAACGTTCCTTAATTAACTACGATAGTTTTCTTCGTAACCACTAATTTCTCGCACACGGTCGTTACTTTTCCACATTAAAACTTGATAAGCTTCAAGGGATATCTAATAAGCGTGTTTATAATCTTCCATTGCACAGCCGTTCGCTTTCTGCCTACGTAGGAGATCGAAGTAAGTTGTTCTAATATCGAAAGGAGATTCGTTCAGCATTTCTCTCTCTCTCTCTTTCTCTCTCCCTTCTCCCGCTCCCTCCTCATTTCGCCAGACTTGCAAGTCGCTGTTGGAAAAGCATTTATTTGCATAGGCGGCAAGTGCCATCAGCAAAGGATTTCTGTAATCCCATGCAAATTGTTAAAGTTGAACCATTAGCGAAAATTAATGCGATTTTCTCCGGGACACACGCGGGTGAATACAATATTGATGGATTTGACACACGCGAAAGGGAAGAAGGAAAGGACGTTCGATTGGGGTATGAAAAAAAAAAAATAAATAAATAAGAGGAGGGCTCGCACCCCTCATTATTTATTAAATCACTGCCGCGGAATCGTAAGCAGATATCGTGGCGCGCGCCTTGCGAGAGACTTCGAGCACACACACTGGCTCCGAATTTGTTTTCACATACACACATCGAGTATATTATGCAAAGATACGTAACCACAGAACCGCGTAAACAGATCTCCTTATTTTCCCCGGTCCAGCAAAGCGCATCGCAATTCTTCCAATTATTACATAGTTTTGCATCATTACTCGTTAGCAATATTGCGTGTTATTGTATCACGCAATGCGTATCTTCGAAATAGAGAAACCTGTTCCGACTATTATACGAAACGAAAGTAAACTGTTACGAGAGAGAGAGAGAGAGAGGAGCAAGGTTCGTTAAAAGAAATCGATCACGGTTTCTCTCGGTCATAAAAAGAAGATATACAATATTATCAATCATCTGTTTTAATTACCAGACAAATGTGGCTCATTGTGTGTAGAGGCACGTCCCGGAAAAATAAATAATATCTCAGCCTTCACGGACGCCGCGCTTAATATTCAATCAACCCGATCGTTCAGCTCGGCTCTTGTTCTTCTTCTCGTGTGTATTTTTCTCCTCGTCTTCGAGTTCGCCAGTTAGTTTTGCTTTAGAGAACCTAAGCAGAGAACCGGCGCTCTTGCACAACGCTCAAACACAATAGCTTCATTCAGTAGCGTTTTTTCCCCCTCTCTTTTCATCCTTCTCTTTCTCTCATGCGAGGAAACGACGAGCCCGACGAATCCGGGAATCTTTATGAAAGGCATAAACGGCTATCTTCCCTAACGGTATCGTCGAAAAAGGTATTCATAATTATACAGTTGCGACACACGCGCATTATTTGTTCGGAATTGTAATGACCGCGAGTTCTCCTTCGGCTGAATGAGCCCGCGAGCGGTACAAAACGTTAATCGCCGCGCCGCGGAAAGATGTCTTTTACGGCCGATTATAAATTGTCGCTTTCTCTCACTGCGCCATTCTCGTCCACACAATCCGTTTGAATAATTATATATCCTATAAGGCGAACGGGTTAATAGTTCGGACAGCGATGATAAAGTGACGGTTTATTGATTAATCCCCTCAACGAGCGTGTATTGTGATATTCCAGGAATGTCCGCAAAGCGATCAAGTGGAATTTCCTGGATCGAAACTACGTGATTGCGCAATTCAATTCAAAGCGATTTCAACAAACCTAACCGAGAGAGAGCGTCGTAAAATAAAAATTACACCGATCCAAGAGTTTCTTTTAAATGCCGAGTTTCTTGCGCGTGGCTATATTTTTTCCAGTTTTCTAATTCACACACAATATGATTCTAAAATCACGTTCGATCGCAAGAAATGCGTACTACCCGTCGCAATTATATTTGCTAATGTAGAAGGTACTTAAGAGAATCTGAAATAAGAACGCGTCATTGTTGGCAAAACCTTTCGGAATTCCTGCTGGAAGCAAATACCTGTAGTGTGTTTCCGAGAACGGGTCTAATAACAGTGTATCTCCTCGTCTTTCATCGCCATCACGGCGCTAATGCACGCGTGCAAAGCTGCGCCGCCGACGACAAGGCAGTCGTGCCTTTTCGCTCCGATATCATCGGTCCGGCAATTTTGTTGTCGATCGAAACCCAACGTCATTACCGGCCCTGCCCAGCCGAAATGCCACGCCGAAAATACTCGGCGTGAAAGAGTTGCGCTTCTTCTCGCAAATAATGCAGGTTCATTGGCCCGACATTCTCTCTCTCTCTCTCTCTTTCTTTCTTTCTTTCTCTCTCTCTCCTGTCTCTCGTCCATACTTGCTTTCTTTCATTCCCTCTCTTTCTCTCTTTTTCTCCGCACCCCTCTAGCTCGTTCTTTTACTCTTACGTATCCACTTACGAGCGACTCGCTTGGTCTCCGCGCCGGGGAACAGTCATGTTTTTGTCGCCCCATTGTGTCAGCCGGGGTAGCGCTGCCTCTTCTGCTCGTCCATTGTGTGAATTCATCAACGTATTCATTCATTCTGCCGGTATTGTCTCACAATCGCGCTCTCTCTCTCTCTTTCTCCCTCTCTTTCTCTCTCTTTCACACATCCGTAAGTTCATCTTTCCCGCCGGGTTCTTTTCACCGTCCCTGATCGCCTCCGTCGTTACGTTGCACGGTAATGATAACCTTCTAGCGTAGAAGAAATATCGAAGCGAACAAAGAGAAAAAGTTCGGATTACCGAAAGAATAAATGACGCGCCTAGCCGGGAACAAAAGTACAAGCTCTTTGCGAGCTTGTGGCGCTTCACATCTTAGAAAGTCGGGAGAACAAAACGCTTAAATGTACGTCCGAACATCAACTGAAGCCCCGGCACGGGCCATCGATTTATCGTTCAATTTGCCGTCGCCGAAAACGACATTGTCCTAGTTCACTCAATAACCTGTTTCTCGCACCCCTTGTCCGGAATCCCTTCGTCGCCTATGTGTGTGCGACGACAGCTTCCAGGGGCGAAGTTGTCGTCACCCCGCAACATAGCAGAAGTGCTCGCACGTACGCCGGTATGTGGAAGGGCCCCCCCTGAGAAGGGGTGCGAAAGTGAGAGGAAGGCAACAATCGCATTTCCCGAGCGAGAATTATCGAGCTCACGCAATATCGTTGCGGATATTGTTTTCGACGCGAAACAGCGGCAAAGTCGGGGTGGCTCAGCGGTGACAATGCCGATAAACGCCATCGCAAACGAGAAAGAAGAGAGAGAAAAGAAGAGGAAGAGAGAAAAAGAGAGAGAGAGAGAGAGAGAGAGGGAGCAAAAGAACTTTCTGCTCACGGAAAACCGAGAGAGCAACGTCCAAAGGAAAGGAGAATGCACGTGCGAGAAGCCGAGAGAGGGAAATCAGCGCGGCGGTGGGTCGAAGGGGCCGCGTTATTGTCGTCGTGGCGCGGGCCATTCTCTTGCGACTAAGCAGTCAATCAGAGTTCACGCGGTGGCGCCGTTTGTCGTTCGTTCAGTTAGTCAGTCAGTCAGTCAGCCAGTCTGCCTGCCAGCCACCAGCCCAGCCAAGCCGAAGTAGTCTCGGTGGTTGCCGACCTACCGAGCATGGAAATACAATTACCACGCCGGGAACACTATGCCTCGCAGCTCCGCCATTACGACCGGCAAGCGAACGCGCGAACCCCCGCCGCCCGTTCCTTGGAGTCGTAATGACGCCTGATTGTGTAACGCCGGTGGGGATATTGGGTTAAATAAACAACATTAAATCCGCAAACGGGATTCGCGTCTCGTCGCTGACGTTTCTGATGATTCGCACGACAGAGAGAGAGCGAATTCTTCTTCTTACGTTTCTCGCGCGAATCGCGTAGCGTGTCGTCGTCAACGCGATCATCGCGCGTTACAAAGCTAAGATCGAAAAACCGTTAGTGAAACGGTTAAAACCCGTAAAGGCGCCGAGCGTCGTCCCTCGCGTGACGGAACAAATATCATCAGAGTTCAGAAAGTCGAAGGCTAAACGCAAGGGTTGCGCGCTGCCTGCAACGCGCTTAACGCGCTTTAAAGCGGAGCGCGGTAATAGGATATATACCTATTGATGATTTATGAGAGTGCGCGAGAGGGCACACGCGCGGTTGCACCGTTCGCGATTTTCACCGGGCGCGCGAGCGCGAGAGAGAAATGATTTATCAACTCTCGCGCTGTGGGTTGCAAATAAAAAAAATCGTCGTTCCACTTATCACCGTCGTATAATATCATTTACAAGTCTACGCTTGTTAGCCGCGGTAATCGCTCGCCTCGTATTTTCCTCGATGCGTATACCGGACTAATATTACCGCTAATTTACGCGCTACTTTTAACGTAATGCGTATGTTTTTTTTTTTTTTTTATACGTCAAATAATATTTTAGCATTGTGTCGCAAAACTTGAAACTATCGCAACGCTTTACGATCCGGAACGCATTTGCATATGGAACGTGGTTTACTCGCGCGACCCTGTTTATAACCGCGTGCGCGGAGAACACGCTCGATCGATCACCAGGGAAGATTCAAAGCAATCTCGTTTCTCGTGCCAAAGATGATATTCGTTCGCGAGACACGCCGGTGATCGAATACCAGGGACTCCGTTTTACTTCTTTTTCCGGAGCGTACTGACATGCATCCGCGCATATATATATATGTATACAAGTCGGCGTGAAAAAGAAAAAGCTGATTAAGACATAAATCAACCGAAACTCGTTTCTGTCTTAAATCCTAGACTGTTGAAAATTATTTTATCTTATTTTTGTTCAGTTTCCGCCGATAATTTGAATTGCAAATTGCATTATTGAAACAGTGAAGAAATTGTAGCACACACATGCGTACACTCACACGTTTTTGATGGCGGCATCTCGGCGATATCACGATCAATTATTATCAATACCTGGAAGAATCTCATAATTTACAGCTAGCCTCGTGGAGCGTATTATTTACGCGAAGCTCGAGGCATCTCGTGATTACGTTACCTCGCGGAAACCAGAAAAAGTCGAGAGACAACCCTTCATTTGCCCGTCTCTCTTTCTCTCTCTCTCTCATAAAGTAGTTACTCAGACCCGGCAAGTCTTGTGCTTCGAAAAAAACTACATTCGGTCACTTTGGTTTATCATCAGAGCGCATGTTTGCGCAGCGAGATGATTGTGAAAATTAAACTCATCCTTCTTGTTGGGACATTCTGTTGTAATTGAGCTCGGGGGGAAAAAAAACCTGTCAATTTTACAATCAAAAGCTATTTTCTTGCGAATACAGATTTTAAG
This sequence comes from Pseudomyrmex pallidus, assembly GCA_014825455.1. Taxonomy (NCBI): domain Eukaryota; kingdom Metazoa; phylum Arthropoda; class Insecta; order Hymenoptera; family Formicidae; genus Pseudomyrmex; species Pseudomyrmex pallidus. The sequence continues at coordinate 11,854 of QVNV01011632.1, forward strand.
CTTTTCGAGGAAAACTATTGTGTAATTGTTCAAAATTGAAAACTTGTCTTGTTTTCTCTCGATCGCAAGAGAACAACGATCGGAATCGATTCCAACAAATTATGTATCAACCACCCCCCGTTTGCACTACATAGCAAATATATACAATATATATTTTATATAAACGCAGCGTTGTGTTGCGCGCGCGGAGTTGACTCGAAGCTGATTTGGGACAGGCGGTCTAATTATTGCCGACATTATTAACCCCGATGAGGGGAGTTTCGTGCGGAAGATGAAGGTTTAGGTGAATGGGTGTCGGAGAGGGCGAAAAGGCGATAGATGGTTGCTCGGAGACGTCGGAGCCCCGAAGGAATGTTGGGCGCGGGGCGCAAGAAGGAGGAGGAGGAGGAGGAAGCCAGAGGCTGTCGGCTTCGGCTATAGACGCCGCATTATGTCTTCGTCCGCCTTGCCTGCAACGCACCGTGTGACGTGACGTGAGTGTTCCAGACAACCTAATTACATCACAACATAGCACACCGTCATGCGCTACCGTCTCATGCGCGCTCTAACGTCTCCTCCTCGACTGTGCAGCCACCTTATAAACCACCTTTCCTTCGGGCTACCCTCGTCTCCTTTCTCCTCCTCACTTCGGCATCCAATCGTCTCGCGCGCGCACACACCCTCTAACCGACATGTCTTCGGATGAAGCAGTCGCGCACTGATATATGTATAATGCCTCTTCGCGGCGCGCTTCGAGACAGACAGCATTTCAAATTCGGGGATGTTGTCATAAGCTTGACGTATTCGTTCCAAATATATTCTGTCGCAACTACGTAAACATTCTTATATGTGTAAATAAGAAATATACAATATCTCGCAAAGGATAAGAATAGTACACACACACGCGTCTCTCAAAATCATCAATCACGAGCACACATAAAAATCCGACGATTCTTCGAATCTAATTGGTACAAATATTTTTTTACAACATTTTTACAACGTGTGTGAGCATATTCTACATATTCTCAGTAACAAACGTTCTAACAAACAGCAGAAAATAAGCCACTTATTTGTTACACGAGAGAGAAGAAATATGTGAATGAATTGTAAGGATTCGAGCGGTAGTTGAGGAGCACTGAATTCGACGCAACGAGTAAAAGATACTTCATTAACTATAATTAAAGTCTTTTAAGCGCGCGGTTACAACTGTCAAAGAAGCTGCTCGCTAGCGATTGCCGCGCTCGCTCACTTTGCTTTTTCGTGAATCGGTAAAATTCGGCAAACCCGACTGTCTGCGAACGGTGTTTACCGGCAGTTCGTTCACGCAAAGAATGCGTGAACGAACCTGAAAGTACGTGGTCACAGTCGTTGCTGTGTAATATTCTGGAAAATTTGCTTACAGAATGTCGTTCATTATACATACACGAGTGATAAAAGTGCGTTGTAGGCCAAGTGCCCTTTCCGTGCACTTTCCATGGCGTCTCGTAATTGAGTCAAGATCGTTCGCGATCACGGCGTCTCGATCTCGCCGTTAAGCTATCACCCACGTTCGCGATTGCCGATCGTTATGGGAAAGCAGCGTCTACCTCGCGTGTAATCGAAATCGTTTAAATATTGATACGACGTACGGAGAAGCTACATTCTCTACACAAATCAGTCGGTTGCGGCACGCCAATTAACAGTTCGAAACGTATCCAACGGATTACGTGCAAAAGACTGGGAAAACCACACCACAATCGTTTTCTTTTATATTCCTCGCTTATATATAAGCTTATCACCGTATGTCCCGTCTCGCGCCGTATATATCTATATGCTAATAACAAATTGAAATGCCCTTTCGCAACTGACGATCTTGTATCGCGCGAGTCTCAAGCAAACGGTCCGATAAAGCTGACGATGCAATCGAGAATTTATAACGAGGTGAAACGTGATCTCTCGTAATGGCCGCCGCGGTCACGTGAAATGCCGATTGATACATCGCGCGATTGCGCCACGCGCTCTAAGACGATACACACCTAACGTTGTCAACAGTCCACTAAAATCGCCTAACATGTTAATCAGTGCGCGTGCGCGCGCGCGCGCGCGCTTAAATAGCGAAAGAATATCGTAAATATACCACGAGAGATGATGCGTACGACGCTATTACAAACATCATGCACACGCTCGGAGGGGGGGAAGGAATCACACTCGAGAAATTATCCTTTTGAAAACCATCGAGATATATCGAAACTCAACGATTGAGAAGTTAACTGACTGAAACGAATATCTATCACTCTCAGCGTGTATCCGATTACCTGCGTCTAAATAAAATTACGAATGCCAACGTAAATCGTCTCCCTATTAATACTCGTCGTTGATCTACGAGCTTATAGCTCCGTCGGTCGCTAACTCTTCGAGTCTTACGTTTTCATATGAACGCGCGCCACCAAACGTTCCCGCCTTTATAACGTCGTAATTAATGCGTATCGCGGGCGGATAAAGCGCATTAGCGCGGGCCCGTCGTTTATATGGTTTTGTAATTTACAGCCCTAATAATATGTTATGATAACGCATCATATTACACCGCTCGGCGACTTACAACCGAGCCAACAAAATTCAACGCTTTATTCCTCCCCGGGAATATCTTTATAACGATAATTTATTGTCAGACTCGGCTAATAACTTCGTACTATGTTGCTTTACGATCGACGAATGCGTCTTCGAGGTGAAGTGTCTGAGTTTACACGCTTGACACAAACGAAACTTGGCGCTTTGCTTCGAAAAAGCGTTTGGCGACGAGATCGCCAAACATGGAAAAGTAAAGAGCGTACACGTAGTAACGAGCGATGACTAATGGGCGAGTGTCTAGAGGCTAGATTATGCCCATCGCCAATAATGATCGCCTGTTTGCGCAATGCTGATAAATATCGGCATCCTGTGGGAAGTATGACGTTAAGTTGTAAGAAAAGGTAAAGCTTATGACGACTAGTTTCTTCGCTTATAAGGAGGTCACGTCGTTCTTCTTTTGAATTTGCGATCTAAGCGGCTATCAATAAAAACGCCGCAACGTGTCGTGTTACGTCTGTGTATTGGAATAGTATACACACAGAACGCGTATTTCAACCGCTGAATGGTTTATATCTCGTCATCGGAAAGCAATTTATAAATTCGAAAAGTGTTTGTTAAAAGACTGACCGATTCGACGTGTACAGATGCGACGACGTGTTGTTTGCAGTCGAACAGCCACAATTGTGTCGCAATTCGTTGTTTTCGCAATAATTGTTGTGTAAATATATATAGACACAGTAACACACAACTCTTCGTGCAAAAACCGAATAAGATATCACGACAACGTGCAAAAAAAAAAAAAAAAAAAAAAAAGCGTATCCAAAAGCGGAACCTGCGTCCCTACGGCGACGCGTATACGCGCCAAAAAAAGTATATACGTACGTAAGTGAGCACCGGCGTTCGACGTCGCATATTTTCGCGCATTGACACACGAGGCCGCGGTGCGGCGATAATTACTCTATCCCCTGCGTTACGTCCTCGCGGAATATTTTTCACGTCGGAAAATCGTCGAAATGGAATGGCCGCGCGGATCGTGTTTCTCGTGTATCGGCGCGCTCTCCCTAACATGGTAAACTTCTCCCCGCGGGTGATCGATGTTCCTCGGGCCCGCTGTGTATCTCGCCGTATGTCACATTCCGCGAGATCCGTCGATCGCGGTGTGCGCGGAATATAATATGTAGCGCTGCGGGATCGGATTGGTAGCGCGCGGCCGGTATCCGCAAGAAATTGCACGGCGCGCTGCCATTCCTGAATCGGGGCGCACAGTAGCGGCACGTCCTGACAGCTTGATTAATAGCCTTAATTAAGATATTTAATTGCTTTTATTTTTATTTCCTGCTGGCGTAACATAATGGCGACGTCGCGACAGCGCCGGCGAAGTAACAGGATGCTCGAGACGACGAAGGGGACGACGAAGGGGTGACAAGGATACCGACTCTCTTTCTGTATCTCGCGAAGTATCGTTTGCGCAGAGAAGAGCCGCACTTGTGTGTGTTCCCGAGAGAGAAACATGTCATAAGCTTCGCGCGCATATACGACCGTATATGCGCATTACGATAAGTGTATCTCGTTGATCGTCGCGACTGTCCGCTGCTGTCACAGTGGCAATTTGCTTGGGTTATACGTTCGTTTTATTTTAGAATAGCAAGCGCGCGAATCTCGTACAATAATTGTCGAGTCTCGAGTTCTCGGGAAAATTAAAGTCGTATCTCTCTCTCTTCTGTGTTGCACGCACATACGAAAGATTTATACTTTTATAAGTGATACTTTAATTAACATTGTAGCGTGTACAATATTTATGCCGTTAATTTTTCTTTCAACGTTATTACGGTTATTATAAAACCGACAAACACTTCGGCATGTACGGAAAGAGGAGTATAAATTGATAATATCGTAAACCCCTGATTCGACGGTGCCTTGGGACAATACGGGTAATCAGGTATGAAGGAATCAGTGATTGTTTCATTTTCGTGAAGAGAGAATGTCCAAACCTGTATGGAGAAAGAGAGAGAGAGAGAGGAGAGTGAGGTGATAACTTCCAGGCGCACAGACACCAATCTCTTCCCTATCTCTGCCGTTTATCTCGGTTGATCGCCTTCATGTTTTGCCCGCACACGTACGACGATAGAGAGGACGAAACATCAACGGACGCGCAGGAGATAGACGGACGGACGGGCGGGCGGGCGGGACGAACGTGCCAACTCTCGGTGGCTCACCGCCATGCTTTAGGGGTAGCTTTCGTAGAAGTCGTGGGTGGGCGACGTGAGGCGAGCGCGAGCCTGGGCGCGTACGTGTGTGTTTCTGGGATGCGGAGGAAACACACGGCGAAGCCGTGAGAGAGGTGGTGGATGGAGCAGCTCTCAGAATGGAACAATCAGCCGAGAATCAAGCGACCACTTGTTCTATATGCAGGGACGACGGACGCCGGTCGCCTCCTCGAAGTACTCCGCTCGGCACCAGCCCGAACAATAGCGACCGTGACAATTATTGCAATTATCACCGAAACTCCCGGAGAGAGAAAGAGAGAGAAAGAGGAGAAAAGAGGAAGAGAGAGAGAGAGTGTGTGTGTATATACCCGACGTTAAACCGTGCCATTTCGATGCAAATCTGAGCTGGTCGTTGCTCACGTGTTTCAAACGCGCCGAGTAGCGTCTCCCGCATTCAGTCTTTTAATAAGCACACGCGCGCAAATTTTCATTTAATAATAAACGCGCGATTTGATATTGGCTATTGATTGAAAAAAAAAAAAAAAAACCATTAAAATGCGAGCGATTGCGAGCGGGTTTTCGAATAACAAACATTTTAACAGTCAATAAACCAGTTTGACAGCTCAGAAAACGTGAATCCGCTCTGAATTTGAATCGTGGCAAAAACAGCAGAGAGATAAAGTAGATAAAGAAAACTGGTTTATTGGCTACGTATCAACCGTTTGCATGTTCGATTTATACGTTTCAGTCTAAGTTTATACACGTTTAACAAACATAGTAATTTATCAGGTTCATTTTATCGCGTAGCGTCATATAAATAACAAATTTCTAATATAACATATTTCAGATATCAATAACGATATCATTTTCTATCAGTTTCTCGAAACAGAAAAACTGCGAGGTTAGTATGTGCGATTTTACAAAACATGTTAAACTTTGAATTTTTTTTTTTTTTTAATTAAAGATACCCCGCAACTAGTTCCTAATCGTAACGTTAGAAACTTTCTTTCAGAACTAACGAACACACCACACCTATGACACACGCAGTATACATATGAGAGATACATTATATGTCAATTTATAAATTACGTTTATCTCAGTTATGAATTCCATTAAATTCCAAATAATCTACACAACTCTCTCTCATAGTATTTCAATCAAAATACATATGTTTACCGTATAGGAAAATATGTATGCAATTAATTTGATATAAACAAATTTACTAAATCTAAAATTTATTCAAATATATATATAGAGACCCACGTGCAATTAAAATTTTTCGAAACACACAGCGGGTAGCGAGTGTAAACGAGAGATGTTAACATGTATAGTTTTTTTTACAAAACTCGAGATACAAATTCACGCGCGTGTTGACCTTTGTTCTTTTTTTTTTACATCGTGCATTACTAGTTGCTCGCTAAATCATGGAAAATAACAATAGCGAGGAACGTCATTGACGGCACACAACAAATGTGCCAAAACGACTGTAAAGCACAAGAAGTAACGGAGAACCGTACCGAAACCTCTACAGAAACAAAGCAAGAAATTTCTAAAGAGCACGCGGCGGTTGTATGCGTATAATATGTCGTCGTCGCGTGCGCGTGGTCGCGACTAACGATGGCTGAAGAAGGTCTAAAAAAAAAAAAAAGAGTGAAGAGAGAGAGAGAGAGAAAGAAAAAAAGAGAGAAAGAGAGAGAGGGAATGTGACGGTAAAGAAAGAAAGAGAACGGAAGCCAACGTGCACCTCGTCTACAAATGACAATGCTGGCTGCCGGTGGTTGTGATAAAGTGTCGCGACGCACTGGGGGAGGAGAGAATCACGATCTCATCCTCACATCTTCGCGCGCGGAGGGCGCCACACAGTCACCCTTCCACGACGGTTATTGTTGCGGTTAGTGGCAACCCTCCGACGACGAAGTTAATTGGGCAACGATTGTGTGCGGTGGATGCGTTGCTTGTTCTTCCCTCCCGCGAGGCGCGTTGACCCCCAACGACGAAAGTCTAGTTAGGAGAACAAAGAAACCGCGCACCCTTCTCTCCGCCTCGAGATTTCAACTTAAACGTTGAAAACTTCCGTAGTCTAACCGTGTTTCGTTTAGTGAGATCCTTTAGACGATTTAGTGTGATGACGTTTCTGAATCCAATCGAAGATTTATTTATCTCGTCTATATATCTTAATGTTAAATAATAAATTAAGTGTTTTTCTTGATTGTGTAATCAGACACAGTCGCGCGCTTTTGAAAGAGAAAGAGTTTTAATATGTGTTTTATATAAATATAAATATATTATATTTAGTTAAATAATTACTTACTATATAAAAAAAATATATAAGTCTATGTGTTGACATCGCGTTTTATCGGTGCATTTCTTTATCGCACAGAAAGCAATTTCGACAAGGAAATGAGTAGCTTAATTTTATTGGAAAAATAATATATATAAAAACAGAGTCGCGCGTCGAATGCGGTACGGTAAAAGTCACCCCATCACGTTTCCCGACTATAATGAGATTTTGTGCTCTCTTGCTTTCTCGCGTATATAACGAAATAAATAATTCTTTTATTTCTAGTTTTATTGGAATTAATCACATTTTCTGTCTGTCGCGTCACCTTTATTGAAAGGACGTGGCGTTTTAAACGACAAGGCCGCGCTTCCGGCGCGCTCTCGGACAATGTGTTCCCGCCGCATCTCCTCGTCGTATTTCGGGCGAGACAAATTACAGCGATAGGGAAGGGTGCACATATAAGCACAGTTAAACGGACAATCGTCGACGCATCCGGACGAATTACGGGTATAATGTGTCGGGTAATATGTGGAAAGACAGAGAGAGAGAAAGAGATAGAGAGATAGAGAGAGAGATGAGACGAGGGATGAACGAAGAGGAGGAGAGAAAACATATTTCCCTCTCAGCGATAACTCGTTACTCGCAACCCGCGATTTACCGTCTCGTGGAATCGCTTCTGCGGCTACCAGCCACTATTGTGCACCACATTGCACGCGCGGATTATACGCTCTCTCTCTCTCTCTCTCTCTCACATTATTGCATATCGACTACTATCTCTGTTCTCTCTTTTGCTCAACGTAAATTCACGCCGGGAATAACATCCGCGTATCAACGCGCGTATATATATGTATATGCGAGATTACGACTTCACATCGCGCGCGAGACGATTGTTTCTGATTCCTCGAGAGTTTCTCTTATAAGGGATGATATGAACTGCCGTTTTATATAAGAAGCTATACGATAAGAATCTACTCTCTTCGTTAGACCCACATTTGTTGTGCGTACGTAGGATGTAGGAGCATATTGTTCACGCGAGCGGCGCGATAAATTTCAAGGCTCAACGTTTTGATCGCGTGTAGATATCGCGACATTAGAACACCGAGGGTATTCTGGTATAGAGCGGAAATTGTTGTCCGTCCATTATTGAGACTTTCTCTCGACACATTTTTGTGTTTCACTTTCAAATCGAAAGAAACGTATACAAAGAGAGACGCAGTTGTTTTCGTTTCGGTGTCGAAATGGCACGCCCCATTTGCATGCTCACCTTCATCTTTGCTTGTGATACTTTTTCGCATGATCATCGGGCGTCAATTGAATGCCGCGAAGATAAAAAAAAAAAAAAAAAAACGGAAACGTGTCTCTGGCCGGCCGCGCTGATGGCGTAAGAAGTTCTGTAGCGCGACGTCTGCGGAACACGCGTCCCGCGCCACAAAATCGCACACGAGCGTGCGCATAAAGTTCCGCCGGTGGTTAATACCACTGTGGCACGCAAGCGCAACCGGCGCCGTTCGTCCGACGACTCCGTCGGCATTGTTCTCCCGGGTGCTCCGCCGCCCGCTAATTGCGCATTGTATACCATTGTGTTACTCGCAGCCGGTTTTAACTCCTATCGACCTACTATCTTCATATAAAGTAACGCAAAACAACGTAATTAATTGCCAGTCCGCTGCGCATTGTTAGACGATAAATAACGCGACGGAGGTCTACGTCCAATTAAAATATTCAACAAGACAAACAACAATGGGACGGGGACCCTTTCCTCGACTCCTCCATGGCTTCTTCTTCCTATCCGGTCGCGGCTTGCCCGCGCGCGCGCGAAGACGATCGGTCTCCTCCTCCGTCTTTTCTTCTTTTCCTCGGGAGATCCCTCGCATGCGTTCGCACAGGCGGTTTTAACCTGCGCGCAGGTGGAAGAGATACGAGCCTGTACCTGCGCGACTTGAACAAAAACGAAACTTGATATTCCGTGTGGCGTAATCACCATTATTCCCGGATCGTTGGCGGAATAAGGATCTGCTTTTTATTTGAACGCAATGCACAATAGCCAACGTGCTCGCGCGAGAAGTGGAATTCGAAAATAAAAAGTCGAAAAAGGTATGTGGGTACACAGGATGTGCGAGGTGAAATTTTTAGTCGTTTTCTGTCTCGCACATGGTGAAAGTTTTTGGTTCACTTCTTTCGACAATTTTATTCTAATTTTGTTCTATTAATTATTATTCTAAATAAAAAGGATGTTCTCTCGATATTATCTCGTGGTTCGAAGGAATGCATAAACAGTGAACATATAAATACGCAGGCTTGTTAAGGTTCGAAAACGTTGTATATGAAGCGTATAATTAAAGAGAGACATCGAAACCGGAGAGGAAATCTAAACCGGCATTACTGCCAATGTGATCGCATTAGCGTTTAATTAATTCGCCACCTTGCGCGGAAAATTAAAATAGTTCAGATATTTGTTTTGAACTTATTCTTCACTCATACGATGTTTAGACGTCTTAATGATAGGTTGTCCGCAGACATCCGCTTTCTAATATATAACATATAGGCGATAGTTTTTTTTTTTCATTTTGGTTTCAAGTGAAACTCGAATCACAGTGCGATAAGCACTGCAGCGACACGCACCGCTCGTCGCGCGATTGCGTAAAACTCCTACTCTTGTTTTGACACTCGGTACGTGTCGACGGGATGTTTTTTTTTTTTTTTTTTTTTTTCAAATCACCGTGACGAGAGATCGAGATTAAATTCATTCGCATTTTTCAAAGCCTCTCCGGATAGTGTCCACGTTTTTTTTTTTTTTTAATCTTTTTTTTCTGTATTAATATTTGACAATAACGTCTAGATTATTGCGTTCTTTTGAACACGGAAAATTACTGCCAATTAATTAATCGCACACAAAACGTGAGCACCTCGTGTGTAGGCCCCGACTTGGGCTTTGTTCTTCACGGCGTAGCATGCCTCGTAATACGTTCACAGTTCCCCGTGGACCCCAAAGAGCGCCGCGGTCTCTGCGCGCACCGGCGACTTATATCAGCAAGAAATTGCCTTCAGGAAACAAGGCATTCTGCATTCTCGCACGCTCTAACGACGTGGGCATCTTTCTCGAGACGAGCAAGGCGCCTCCACCGCGCGCGCTTCGTCCATCTCTCGTACGGATTTACGAAGTAGCCGGTGAACGCGCGCGCGTATGCACGTACGTCCATTATCACACATTAGTGGAAGCTGAGACGTTCGCGGTCAGCCGCGGATAATGTAAATCCGCTCGCTCTCCCGAGCATTGTAACCCGGAGCCGCACACAACTCGGCTTTCTTTCTCTTCTCGCTTATCCTCTTTTCGTGCAGATGCATCGCGCGATGCATCGCAAGTTCCAACAACCTTGTGCGAGTCTCTTCTTTTTAATCATTTGCCTACTTGAGCGCGAATTTATCTTACGGTGAGCTCAATAAAATATAAATGCGCATTGATAAGTATAATCTTCTTAAATGATAATTATTGGATTAACGATTTGATAGAATAAAACAACATTATCAGTCTTTTTACAAGAATATATAATAAAATCTTGTACATCTATTAGCGCTACTTCGAGTCGTTTCCTCACAAATTTTTCCCGCGGGTTTGTCCTTCTTCCTCGTCCATTTGCTTCTATCTTTTCTTCCTTTTTAATCGTCTTCTTCCCGTTTCTGCATCTTCTTATCTACAAGTTTCCCTTTCTCTCTCTCTCTCTCTTTTTCTCCACGTCTTTCTTTTCGCTCACCGACTGAGCGCGTTATTTATTGCCGGCAGCAAACGGCCGCAAAACTTAAAGTCCACGTACACGCGTGTACACTTTCTGCATGCGGACTTTTTTACATCGTGCATTACAATGCGCGCGCATGTACGTATTATACTGTCCGCGTGATTCATTACTGACCGATCCTCCGGGCCGGGCTTGAGAAAATACGGAAACTATAATTGCGCGAGACTTATGACGCCCCGGTGCCGCGCGAGTTCGTTCTTCGGATGTATTAAAATGCCTCGTGCGCCGCACGGGCGTTATGCGCGCGAAGCGCGGCATTTATGATCACACCGTGAGATCCGTATCGCCCGATCTCTTCATTCGACCATTTCGCAGCTTGCCTTCGATCCTTCTCGTTCAACGCGACGATTTGTAGTTGTTACGTTACGTACATACAAGCTTCCACGGCAAAATAGCATTTAGCGGATACCCAAGCGCGGCGGGAAATAATACGATACGTTGTAATTTTATCGACATCGCGCAACAATTTGTAATCGCGAATTTCCTTTGAATTTAGAACAAATCTCAAACCTTCGTGTGTGTGTGTTTTTTTTTCTTGTCTTCAAACATGTATTTATCGGCAAGAAAAATTGTATTTTATATTCAAACACACATGTAAGTCGAGACATGTACTACCAAGACGTTGAATATTTTTAATAGATACTTTTATCTCTGGTCATCTTCGAAATGCTTCACTAACGTTCCGGCGTTAATGGAATTAGGCCTTGTAGATTCAGTATCTAGCTTCTAATATCGCGATTCATGGAATTTTTTTCTGACGTCAGACGAACTTTGTGTTTATACCACTGATCCGCCGAAGTAGATTGGCTCTGTCGGTCTATAAAAAAAAAAAAAAGAAGTGGATCGCTCTCGTGTACGTCACTTTTAATCTCGATCACGCCTATTACACGTAGCCGAGTTGAACCACCCAACAATGACCTACTTTCTACCATCTGATGCTGCTCGTGCCTGATCCAACGAAAAACTGACACTTATTGTTCCTCGCGCATTGCCACGTGTCAGAGAAACCTTGTTTTTTTTTTTTGTATCTTACACGTGATCGGTTAAAAAATTTGTAACAAACGTGTATCGTTTTAAATAGAATTTAACGGTATTCCAAAACACTGTCCAGATTTTACAAGTGATTTTGCACATCTGTTTCGGCACGCAACCGTTCTATATTTTGATCATTCTCTTCGGTATTCTCACGGATCGTTCGGAATATCTTTATGTAATAGTTTCTAAGCAAAATGTCAACAGCGTGAATAGCGGATCCTAATTGGTCAACGCGTGTGCACGGTGATTAGATCGTTCTTACTGCCATTTCCGCGACGATTTCCTTTCATTTTGCACGAATCGGCAGCGTGTGTTTATGACTTATTTGCGAGGACGAATACGCACACTCGCTTGCCGAGCGTAATGATAAGACAAACCGTGGTCTTCTTTTTTCCAAGACCTCTCTTTCTCTCTCTCTCTCTTTCGTCCATCTCGAATGGGATAATCTTTTCTGCTCGTTTTCCCTATGCACGCTCGTATGTCTAACCACCTATCTACCTGTGTTCGTCTCCTTTCTTCTTACTTTCTCATTCTTTCTACCTCTCTTTTTCTTTCTCTCTCTTTCTGTTTTTCTTTCTCCCCGTAGAGAATCATCAACATTGCAGTCAGGTGCCGCTACTTACACAACACGATGGATTCCATCTCCGAGAGTTCTCCTCTCGCGCGCAGAGGGGAACCGAAACGAACCGCACTGAGCGCACGCCAACAACGACAGAAGAGATACACTAGGTGCGGTTTCTATTTTCTGCCATCCCGGTGTGCGCGTGCGTTCGAACGGCGGCCGATTTCATCGGACCGGTCGTTGCCGCGTGTATGTCGATTTATAGCATCGCGGCCCATTAGAGATAATTGTTGTTGGCCGGTGTACCCCCGACGTGTGTACTGAAACGCGATGCAAAGTCTTTTTCCCGTACACGCTGTACGCGCACGACGGTTCGGACACGCGGTTGTCTGTCCGGTGCGCTTGTTTTATTACGTGCGAAATTTTTCTCCGGCCTTTCCGTGAGCGCGCGTGCACAGGATACACACACACACATGAACACATGTATCATGCACACATACATACCATCATCGGCAAGCTCGTCGGTTCTCGTCCGCTTGAACGAGCTAGTTTTATAATGGTCGTTGTAAACGCGCGCGTCGACCGCCGGGGGGACCCGGTTAATTGGAATGTTGCTCGTTCGATTAAACTATTAAAATAAAATCTCGATGTATATGGTGTCGGCTCGGGAAACTTCTTCTTGCCTCATTTTCCTTTTTGCCGCTATATTCGCGCTAGATTACAGCTTGCAATTTTTAGACTTCTTGTGAAACTGTTTATTTAAAAACATGTGGTGAGTTTCTAAAAACTACGCGTAAATAATTTGAAAAATTTTGTTACAATATTAAAGAAAAAAAATGTGTTTCACGACTCAAATACTATTTTGGAAACTCTTTAAAGCTACAGTTATCTCTGATTGTAGACAATAAAAATTTCACAAAAAGTCCCATTAAAACTTTTTCTTCGAAATATATTGAAGAATCGAAAACAAACAAAAAAAAATATATATATAATAATATGTTTTCAGGATGAGAGATTTGCATCAAGTTTCTTGTTTACATAATTGAGGCGATTCTGCGGCATTAACGAGGAAATGCAAATCGCTGTGTAGCGTTCGATTTCCTTCTTGCAGTTGTGTTTCTTTTTCATAAAGCGAACAGCTTTTCGCTTGCGCGGGCACGGCTACCGAGGTAGCGCCCGACGAGATCGGTAATCTCTCCTGCACCGGTTATAGAGCGCGGGTATTAATCTTACGCAATTCATCTCGTTGAGCTTGTCTGGCTTATTAATCCTAATAACGACAGTGCGATTCACTTTTCGAGATTCCGCGTATGGCCAGCAGGCGGTTACCGTAGATGGCGGATGAAAAATCGCGTGCGCTCGATTTCGTTTTTGATAATGCTATATAACGCGGCGTGTAGTCTGCGGTATCTCCGCAAAACTCATAAAAGCGGAACGAATCGACGGTATATACATACGTGGCACGATAGACATTCTTCCTCTTTAACTTCGTGCGAAACGATGAAGAAGAGGAAACAGTTGCAATTATAAAAGAAAGATATAAAGATAAGTAACAATTTTACACACACACACACACACATGGCAGCAAGCGCGTATTATTTTATTATATCGAGACAATTAACAGAATCTTCTTGTTTCGCGCAAAAGCTTTCGTTAAAAGATCGTACTCTAATAAACGTTAATAACAACGTATGTAACAACGCATGAAATACGACTTCCTGCGACTCGCTTTTGAAACTTGGCGCGATCGTCAACTTCGGCAAGTGCGTGTAGATGAAAGAGATAACGCAATGCAAATAAATACACTGACAGGACGGATATATAATTTTGTTTAAATCGTAGCGGCGCGAGTAAATATTATATATGTGCGATGTGTATTATTTATTATTATTATTTAAACATCTTCGTCAAATTATTTCGTCGAGGCCAGGACAATAGAATTGTAGATTGTTCTGGAGTGCAACATTCACTTAAAAGTAATTATATTTTGTGCAAATAAGATTTTGCTCGCACAAAGTAATACTTATTAAACCAGAACGCGAAATCGTCGTTATTGCGGTTTATACTTTTTTTTTTTTTTAACAGAATAAAACGGCGCTTCCGAGCATCTGCCGGTCGTTTAAAAGGCGACTGACAGTAATATTCGAGTGGCCGTAGAGAAAGTGCCCGTTTCCTATTTTCCCTCGTCGCACTTCAAAAGACCAGACGTGAGCGCGCGGCGTCCTCGGATCCGCACTCCATGTGGCCATGTGGTGATTTTAGTGTAACAATTCTCTTAAACCGACCGAGTTTATATACGCGGGCCGTACGCGGGAGCAGTTATAAAGGGGCGTCGATTGATTGATATTCGGTTCGCGTCTGTCTTTTAACCGAAAAGATTTTAACGTTCCTTTATAAGAGAAGAAGCGCTTCAACGCTCGCGACGAGAGGGAAGTAAGAAAGAAGCCGAAATACTATGCGCTGTCTACTCTCGTGACGAGTGATGCACTCCACGCGCTTTCTTTGCCGCTACGTAAACGTACATGTATGTGTGATATACACACGTTCCTTGCCGTTCACCGTCAAGAGAGAGAGAGAGAAGCGTGCGATGTCGTCACGGAATCTTTGTAGATCCATTCACGAAGGAAAGTTCTGAAACGAGTCTCTCTCTCTCTCTTTCTCTCTAATCAGGTCAGTCTGTTCTTAAGATAATGTCCTCTCGACTGCTTAATGGGACACGACGGTACTGAAATTTCTAAATTACTGTCAACGTGTGTAACGGACAAGCGTTTCCCTCTTCTATATCCTTTGTGTAACGGTTGTAATCTAACTCCATCTTATATACATAAAGTGTGAGGCACTTTGAGAGAGAAGGAACGTATAGAAGAGTTTCGTTTCTGAGACGAGTGCAGAATTTGTTGTGCGGATCCCGTGCGAGGATTCGCATAACAGTTAGCGTTGCATCACCGGTTACCTCTCGGCACGACCATATATACGCTTCTGTATAGTTCCTCTCTATAGCAGCTCTTCCTACATCTCTTGTGATAACGTTCTTATAAGGCTTGATCTTCACAATCTCGAACGTATGTACGTCTCCGAGAAAGACGATTCTCTACTAGACGAGAGAAACGCAAAAGTGTCGTAGCCATCGAATCTGTGTTTCAAATGTGCGCACAAATCTTCGTCTTTACGTTGTTAAACAAGTGTTCGTGCGTAAGTTATTTACATAGTCACGTAAATAACTGACAACAATAAAGGTTCAATCAATCGCGGAAGTAATTGTACAATTAATTGTACAATTACTGATGAAGCTAAAAATTTTATTACGCGCGATTTGATTTCGAATGGCGCGCAACGTCTACCCTAATCGTAACGGCCAAGTAATCGTCGCGTTTCATCCGGACGGCTTTTCGTAGTAAAGTTATTTCAATGTCGGAAAGGAGTTGTAAGAGAGCGCGAAGGATATCTGGCAGGCACATTTCCACGGTCGGCAGTAAAGCCGGCTAACAGTGGCGTACGAAAGTAAATGTTATAACAAACACGGTGAGCAGAGGCCACGACGCCCCGCTATTTAACATTATTTAGTTTGCTTTGTGGACGTTTAAACAGTGCCTGCGCCTACTTTTTGTATGGATATTTGATGTGCTCGCGGCCTCGAGCCACGGTACGTGTGTGTATATACACGAGGACGCCGTGTTTGTTTTCTAGGTGGCGGTGGGCGAAGGCAAGGATAGTCAAATCGCTCGGTGCTACATACGCACATGCACCTTGTAATATGGACTGTACAAACTTCTGCTGCAACACTGTGTTGACAAGAGAATTCAGAAATTCATAAAATATTTTTCTCTTTTTTTTTTTTTCGTAGAAAAAAAAGAGGAAATGTGAAACGTAAAGATCATGATCAATATTTACATTGAGACACTGTGTGCGATGATATTAAAAATAATAAGAACTCTTCTTATACATGTACGTAAAATTTTGCAAATATACTCGTCGGCTTTGTTTTACTTCTATTGCGTTGCTGACAAAAAAGAAACAACGTGATTCCACTAGGTAGATAATAAATGTGATACAAATGAAGAATCTCGATATTAATTACATATATCCCAAACATAATCGGGAGCTATAACCCGACATCACGCGAATTCAGGATCATTCCGACACAAATCTCGGTCGCTTTCTTAGGAAAACAACGATTCCTCCGATTTCGACCGATAGCGACGTATTTTTCTCCCGGACGGAGAAACGTCCGGCGGAGAAGATTTACACGCGTATTAAATTACACGCGCGACTTCGTGACACGCAAAGAAGGCCTGTCCTTCGGGGTGGAGCATTTACGGGAACGAGGCGCGGTATCGTGTAAGAAAGCCGCGACTGTTCGTCGGGGCATAGAAATCAAGATAGAAAGTTCGTGTACCTGCGGATGGTGGAGACAAATGGTTGTGACGTACGACGTTGGATTCTCCCGCGCGCGCCGCAGACTCCCGCTTAAATCACACCCGGAATATTTACGGTGCGGCGCGTATCACGTTTCAATATATCTTATTGTGGGCCGCGTGTGCGCGGTCCTGCCGCGTTCGTAATGAAAACGCGCGCGTGTTTATGTAACGGCTGAATACACGTCATATCCCAATGTATCAAGCGCGCGGGACGGGCGTGGAAACGAATTAACGGTGGCGCGTTAAGATTTATCGTCGTGCGCTTTGTTAGTTAATGAGAGAGTCTGTGTGTATCGTATCGCGCTCATATGGCGGCCGATACAAATAGTCTTGCGCGCAAGTGACATCGGTATTCTTCTGTGCGAGGAGAGAGAATAATTCCGCCGCGCTTTACGTCTCAATGTCATAAATCTATGATCGCTCATGTGTGTGCGTGTGCGGTAAAGACAAAATTAACGAGCGGTCAGAATACATATTTCTTAGCGATTTCATTCTTTGAGGTGTCGCGGTGTCAATTCCAGAAGTGCACGCTATATATCGGGATCTAGCGGACACCGAAATGTTCCGTTACGTACCGTGGCTATATTTCCTTTGTCAGTATTTTTTGTCAATAAAAAGTCAATGGATTTAATTTTTTTTTTTTTTTTTTATTTGATGGCATCTCAGAAACGTCGTGTGAACGTTTGGCAAGTAAATGCTGCTGCGCGCGGCGTGTAAAATCTCTGCGCACTACGGAAGGAAAATTTAACGAGACAATCTGCGAGCCGAAGGCCTAAAAAAGGTCGCGCGCAATCATTACCGAGTACGAAAGGAGGCGACGCACACACACGCGTTTTCTGAATTGGCAAGTTGGAAGCGCGCGTCACTCTCGAGACTTTTGCGAGGCGACGTTGGTACGCGGTGGTTACCGTAAACGGGGTGGCGAGCCCATTTTCGCGTTACGCAAAAGCCTCATTAGACATCCAATTCTCAGACGTGCGTTTTTTTAATCAAGCCGCGCTCTTCGAACGCTCGCGAGCGAACGAACAAACAAGGTGCAACGTCCTTTAGGCCGGGGATCCCCTACAGATATTCTCTCCGTCTTCTGTCGAGATTCACAGATTGCGTTCCCGACGAGAGAAAGAGAGAGAGAGAAAGAGAAGCGAGAAGAAGGACCTACTTTCTATCGTAGTCAGCCTACTGTTAGCGTGCATGAAAATCCAGCTGTTCGCCCGGAGCGAACCGGTCGCTCTCGCCGCGCGAGATGAGATCTCCGCGAGTTAGATGTCCATTGTGCTTTTTCGACGCGACTTGTTGTCCCGAGTCTATCGCAACGTTAGTCAAGACACGACACGTTGTCCTCGATGCGCGACCGCAGATCGAGAAGAGCAAATCTCCGTGTAGGATTACGGCGACCGCGCGCCAACGTGACCGCTACGCTGGTATTTCCGATTTACGGAGAACCTCGCGACGTTTCTGGTGGTCGGAGATGGTCACGTCGACAAGTGCACTAGGATGTTAAGCGCGTTGTGTAATGTACGACGTCACGTAGCGGAAGAAGACTTACATTATTTCGTGCGCACTTGATGCTTCGTGTACACTATCAGCAGCTGTTTTTCAAATATTCGCTCGCAATTATTATTAAGAAAAAGGCAAGAAAAATTTTATCACGCCATATGTTGCCTGTTAATTTAATAGAGCAAGGAAAATGTTTTTTTTTCTTTTTTTTTTTACATAAAACCGCCGAGATTGAATGATTTATTTTGAAGTAATAAGTAATATTAAATAATTAATATTAAATAAGGGAAAGTTGCGCAAAAGAAACATTCGGCATCTAAAGCGCGCGGGAAACTGTTAGAAGCAAAAAGAATGAGGACTGTAAACAAGTAACGGTCTCTCCCTTCGCTTTGATTTAACTTAAAATATGCGCATAGGTAATTAATCGCATTTCTTGTTTCTATGTATCGCGCGATAACACCACTGTCACAAATAACATTTCTCGTGCGCGCTAAAAAGAAGTAGCGAACCTGTTGTGCAAGGCGTGTGTCGCTTTAATCCGGTGAGAGACAGTTAGAAAAAAAAAAAAAAAAAAAAAAAAAAAAAAAAAATCTCGCGCGCGCGCGCGCGCGCGTTCCTGATTTGTCCTCAATGAGAGTCCCGCAAACAACCTCGAATATGGAGCCTCCCGTTTGCCGTCGAGCGGCCACCTCACACACGTCTCCCATAAACGCGTAGTTGATGCGGAGTTTGTGGGGTGCAAAGTATCAGCGTGTATAACGCTAGGATATATACACTTACCTGCGGTCACATGCGTACAGTGCGCGCATACTTGGGGGATGCACGGCCGGGCAGAAGCGTCAATGTTAACTGCGTTCGTTTGATAGAAAACCGTTGGCATGCCTGGTCGGCCACAAAAGCCATTTCAGCGACCACAATGCGCGCTGAAAACACGCACACGGCTCATATACGCGTATATCCCGCGGCCGTTTAGGAACGCGCATGCAATATATACGCTTGTGCCTGCGCTCGCGGCCGCAGATGGCGGGGAAAAAAAGGCCCCCGAGAAAAGTAGCTATGTAACCGCACTTATTAAGACGTCGTTGGTTGGGCGGAATTTAAAGTGCCTGCCTTAACGCGTAGCGGTCGAGCACGAGCGGATAGATATTACCCCGCGTCGACGAGCCTTACCGTAAGAAAGTACGATCTTCCTGGTGGAAGTTGATGTCTAGTAAACGAGGAGTGTTGGAGGATGGAGGTATTGTGGACACAGGTGAAAGAGATCAAGACAGAATATATTTCGTTGAATATCTCTCATTTTCATATCAGTGTTCCGTGGATACCTAAACCAAGTTCGTGGAGGATAAACGCTGATAACTTGTTCACCAGAGAGAGATTTTGCAAACAAAATTTTTCATCCAAACTATATTGTTCCCCGATTTTAATTGGATAAATAGTATATTTTACAATAAAGAAGCTGCGTTCCTTTGCATTTGTGAATTACATGATAAGGAATCAGCACAACGAGTTGATTCTCTCGAATTATATAGCCGTGAGCGCGACCGGCTATAAAACGAAATCCGCGTAGATCAATATACAGGGAGTATATTTCTTCGTCTCTCTGTTGACGAATGCTCTGTCACATTGCGCCGCGTTGGCTGAGCGATGCGAGATAGAGAAAGAGAGAGAAGGACCGAGAGAGAACGGTGTGAGGCGGTGGGACGAGCGTGAAGTCCCGTTGAAAGAGCGGAAAGGAATAAGATCGGCAGCGGGTGGGGGGCGGAGAGAGAGAGGCGTAGGAGAGAAGGAACCAAAGCGCTTCATGGTAGCTCACATCAAAGAGTCGGTCTTAATAGAAAGCCTTAGAGGCGTTTGTTCGAGTCTCCTCATCTGGCTAAATATTCCTGACTGAGGAGATATCGGCGGGCCAAGATACACAGCGCGGGTGCGGATCTTACGTATAGAACAAACAGCGCGCGCCCGCGCGCCCCGGGAATACGCCGCTTCCGTTTCGTGCCTCCTGGGTAACGACCGCGTATTCGCATAAGTTTCCGCGAGTTTCTGCAATCTGCGTATACACATATCGAGTCGTTGACTCCGTCGTAATAACCAATGGGCGTGCTGCTTCAGCAGCGCCGAGTTTCCCCAGACGAAAGCTTTCCGCTCGCGGCGGAAACGTATGATACGCTTTCCCTCCGCGCGGAAGAATCGGCCCGCTCTCGCGCACGTCAGACGACGGAATTCGACTAATTAATATCGGTGTTGACAGTGGGCCCCCGACAGTTGGCGCGATGAGAAACTTGCGAAATTTCGAGTGACGAAGGAAGGAAGGAAGGAAGGAAGGAAGGAAGGAAGGAAGGAAGGAAAGCAGCCAGCTATAGAGTACATCTTCGGAAGTTAGGCTGCAGTTTCTCGGCGCAAACTAGAATAACATCGAGCAACGATATCGGAGACATCGACGTTCTTGCATTGAAAGCCGCGGAAATGTCACAACTCCGCCGTGACTCTCGTGAAATCCCGAGCATTTTGTTTCATACGCAAATGCGCATTGAAACACGCGACAAGCAGTATTTTGCGAAGCTCTTTCGGCGCGGAAAAAGAATGCGACCGAAGGATAAATCGCGTGATCCAATTTCCACCAACGTGGTGACATTTAGCCGCGCGCGAGCGTATAATTAATCTTCGATCGGAATACCGAACGTATTTACCGTAAATCATGAAAAAAAAAAATTAAAAAAAAAAAAAAAAAAAAAAAGCCCGATTAATACCTGCGGATATACAACCGCGAAACCATACGCACGTTTGATTGATTTAAACAGTCCCCCTTATCCTCTGACAGATACAAATGAATCGGATGCGCCCGTTACTAAGCGCCGTACAGATGTAATCCTTTAAAGGGATATTCGGCCTGCGATTCGCTTCGGTTAAGCTATACAAATAGACGTGGGATGTTCGCAATCAGTGTTGGTCTCTCTGCGCGACGGGGTGGGCCGCACGGCTATTTATAAATGAGTCCTCACGCAGAACACACCCTTTGACGAATCAGCAATCTTCCGTTATTATTCCACCATTCAGACGTTCCGCGCTTACACCATCACACGGACTTCCAAAATTACGTTCCCGATGGGCGATGGGAGGGAAATGTAATATCTTTGAAGCGATATTATATTCACACACACACACACACATTACGGATAGCCCACAATTATCAGTATACTATATTGCGAGCGTTCTTCTGTGTTGTTTGACAGAAAAACAATAAAAAATTATTATTTTTTCTTCAAAGAAAGATTGTTTATATAAAACAAAGAAAAACGCGTTTGGGTAGAGTGTTTTGCAGAATTGCGGACGGAAGAAACTTTTTGATACGGAGCGGCGTTAGTGTCAAATAGGTCAATTTCACAAGCAACCTCGCTGCGAGGTACAAGCCACTAATTACTCCCGTCCCAGAAAGCGAAGCCTTTAATTTGAATATCAATGGAGGGAGCAACATTATGCTCAACAATTATTCAGGCACAGCGAGAGGCGGGCTCATGAATTAACAAGATCTATCAGTACCTTCTCCTACCGACCATCCACCCGACACTCCACCCCACCTACCCTTCCGACAACATCTCACGAAGCGGGCTGGGTACTGCGAATCATCGTGCCAAACGACCTCGGTAACGACGAGGCATCCGCCGTTTGTTTGTACGCTTACTTTGCCGATCCGCCTGCTCTCTCCTCCCTCTTCCTCTCTCCCCCCCCCTCTCCGCCACAGTCTTCTCTCTGTTTCTCTTTCACCCTCTCTTTCTCTTTCTCTCTCTTTTCCAACGCTCTCCCGCGCCGTCTTCCGGCATTGTTTAAATACAATTTTGTCGTTTACTAATTAATGCGCCGTACATCAAAGAAGATGTTTATTGGTTCATGTGATACTAAAGAGACGGTAACGAAGAGGTAACTCGCTAAGGGAGCGGTTGAAGGAGCCCGGAAGGGTGGCCCGGGCACACTGCCGCCACTGGTTTGAGAAGCGGTGAACGCCCATGAAAATATCTATATAGACGCGGGAAAAGTGTTCCCTCCCTTCCTTCCCTACCCCTCGTGCTCGTCTCTGTCCGCCTTCTATCCGCCTTGCTGGCTCGCCTCCTCTACCTCCTGTTCCTTCTTCTCCTCTTTCGCTTCCCGTTTCTCCTTTCAGCTTCCCCCTTGTTCCGTGTTGCTCGTCGCTCTTCTCCTCGACAAACGACGGTAACCACCCACAGACTCATCAACTAACTCTGTTCCGGAGTTACCGGACGACTGCCCTTTCTCTCTCGTTCTCTCTCTCTCTCCTTCTCTCTCCTTAAGTTCCCGTCTCTCTTCCTTCTTCCACCTGCCGTGTCTCGGGCTTTACGGACTACGCGATATCGCACAACGCCCCCGAATCAGTCGTAGTTAGCCACGTAGTTTTCATCCTCAAACGAAAAGCGGGATACAAACATCTCCTCACGAATGACGACGACCGTGAACCCGAGGGTAACAGCACCGATAGAACAGCAAAGGCAACTGCGAAAATCAGTCAAGTTGTTCGATCGCGTAATTCGTAAACCTTCTCTCTGTGCATTCAAGTTCGTTAATACTTACTTACTCGGGGATTACACGTGTCATGAAACATTCACACGACGAAGTTCGCAACGTTTGGCTAAAATAGCTCTGGCTAAAACAAACCGCGATTCTTTCTTTCGTTTTTTCGACGATCGTATCCGTCTATGGATTTTAGTTTTGTCACGTTTTAATTTAACACATGTGAAAGAGAGGCTGTGCGGTATATATACAACGCGACACGGTGAAAGAGCGGATTACAAAATGCAATCTTTCGTAATGGGTGAGAGAATGGCGGGGGAGGCAACACTTCGGCGATAACGAGAGGGGAAGAAAATGCGAGATAATGAATGCGGGATCATAGCGTAGCGGTAAAGGTACAAAGGCGGCTTAGAAAGCACGGTGGAACAAAAGCGCATCATGATTGATCGGAGCTCTAGATGTAGCCTGTTGATAACGCGTCATTCGCGTCGGACCCATACATCTCTCTCTCTGAATCAAGTGAAAACGTAATAAAAGAAATGAGATAGAAAAAAAAAAAATACAAAAAAACGAAAATGGAATAAATTATTAACCTGTCCTGTGAAATATAGAATTGAAAGAGATCTCCGCAAAAACACACCAGAACTTAAGAAGATCAAAATGACTAATTCAAATAAAATGAAATAAAAAATAGTTTGCAGAAAAACACTCGCAGTGCGACAAATAAATTATTGCTTTATTTTGGCATTTGGCAAAATAAAATTCCAAAGATGAGGAGGAGTAGTAGTGGTCGTTTTAATGGCTTGTTTGTTCGAGATTGTCGTTTCTCGTGTGTATACGATTTATGTTTCCAATAAGCAAATCCTAAAAGCGTCCTGGAATTAAGAGAGGGACAAACAGGCGAATCGAGAGAGGATCGAGAGGGAGATGAATTGGAGGGAGGAAAGGCCGGCGACGCGCGAGAAAGTGAGATGTAAGGCCGAAGGACGAGGATCAGGGGAACTGTGTGGGTCCATGTGATAATGTTGTGCTTCGTCGACCGAACGAAAACGGTACCGAGAAGGGCTCTTTCTCTCTCTCTTCTCGTCGAACGGGACGTATTATGCTCGACAGAACAGGAGGAGGCGCGCGCGTTGGCCGTTCCGTTGCCCTTCCTGTGTCAATAGGCTCGATTTCCCTTTCAAGTTGTCAACTCTTTTTTGTGTGCCCGGCAAATTGTCGCCGACGGTAAAAACGGGAACCGTGGCCAACGGGAGCGAGAGAGACGATAAGCAGGGGAGATAAATTAACATTATTGTTGCGACAAAGACGGGAGTGCCAAGCCCACCCAGAGTGCCCCTGCGCGCCCCCGCGGGAGTCGAAGCTGGGTAAACAATTCCACTTGATGATCGGCTCGTTTGATGTCGCTTGATTACCCTGCGCAAACAATCGTTGCTCTCTCCCCCCCCCTCCCTCCCTCTTTCTCTTTCCACAGGATATTTTCTTCCACTCGGTCCTGATCCTCTCTTGCCATACGGGAAAAAATGTCCCTTCGCTCGCTTTTCGAGACTGGACATTATGTTTGGACACAATGTTTCGTTAATGAAAGGGGATTTCAATTATGTAATGGAAGAAAAAATATAAAAGCGCAATATATATGTTCACAATTTTATATCATAATAATTATTGCGTTTTTTTTTATTTTGTGTAATTTTTGATAAATTAAGACAACAAGTGATAACAGTTACTTGGGATTAGTTTTTTGGCATTCAAAATTTTTATTATTTAAGCTTACGCAAAACATGCGCTCTCTTCGCGTATTAACTCAGTTACCTCACTGCTATTGCACAGACGAGTGAGTGTACATACACACACACACACGTGTTTGTTTGTTACGTCGCCTTGGTAACGTTACGCCGATATGAACAAATTTAACAACATCTCGATCTCTATCGTAACTGTATTGATTACGCTGTTTCTTCGTCGGCTGACGTTAATGAGCAATCTTATTAATTAACACACAGAATTTCTCTCCAGGCTCTCTCTTTCTCTCTTTTTTGCCTCCCGTTATATTTGATGACGCGGACATTACACAATTTTTCCGTTTGGCTGCCCGATCGTAGGGAAAGAAATATCATTCTGAAAGTCCTTCGACTTCGACAGCGCGCGGAGTACCCTCGAGACCTCGGTCGGTCTTCCCGTGCGCCTACTTACACACGCACCACGTTCTAATTAGAGTGCCCCCGTTCGAATCCGCCTTACGTAAGGCGGCGTCGGCGTCATCACAATGGGCGGCGATGGGTAATCATAAAGAGATTCGCCGTTTTGGACGCGGGCGACGCATATTCTGAATAAAATATACGATCGAGCCGATGATAGATAAAGGACAATGCTCTTTTTATCGCGCGGCGGCGGAAGGGAAAGGACGCGAAATAGCGTGCGAGGAAGGAAGGAGATGAGAGAGGGACTGAAACGAGGAGCACTTCGACTTTCAGCGAGTCTCGACAAAGAGGCTCCTTCTATGCAAATTAAATGCTGTTTCCATAACCATTCGTCCGTTCCATTGAGTGAGGTTCGGTTCTTTGTCATCAAGGTAAAGGGAACTTTCACAAGGGACCCGCGTTCGCTCGTTCGCTCCGACCAACCAACCAGCTAACCAACCAACCGCCCACCCGGCCACCACACACCCGTCCGCAAGCTACCCTTCTGATTTCAATAACGTACCGAAAGCTCGACACACGTTCCTTTATATGATACTAATAAAAAAAATTAGAGAGAAGAGAGAGAGAGAGTTTTCGGATTTTTACTTCCGACATTTAATAGACTCAAATGACATCAAATCTGCAAAGCAGTAGGAAAATCTCGTGACTTAACGATCCACTAAATTATCGCTCGCGTGTGCTTTAAGCCCGGCGGGTGATCCTATCAGGCGCCATTAAGTCCAAAGCTCGGATAGTTAATGCTCATTAACAGTACGCCATAGTGCATTGGATGCAACGAGGCGGAAAGAGATTTAGAGCAACAACGTTATAAACTTTTAAAATTAAATAAGCGTTAATGTAGAATTATGGACGATTTTATGTACATTTCGATTACGTGCGTGTGTGTACACACAGTTTAATTATATTTCAATTATCTCTCTCATACAGTTGTGTGCACGTGCGTGTGTAGAAAAAAAAATAATTTTTGAAGTTTGGTAATAAACATTTTTCACTTCATACGCATGCGTGCACGTTTATACGTGTGTAAAATATTAGAATGAATTTCTTATATAAAAGAGAAGATGTTTCGAAATTTTCCCAAAATTATAAATAAAGATGAGAAAAGTAGGCATAAATAATACATAAATAATCTCAAATTCGTGACGTTCATTCTAGGCATTTGTTCGGCCTACCGTTACTTCTCTTTTTGATTTCGTGCTCGTTGACGTTTACGAGTTCAGAACACGTTGAGAGCATTCGCAACCTCTTTCGTTAATAACCCTGCGAGTCAATAAGAAGGACACAACTCTTTTCCCACGAACGAGAATCGTCTCGGACGTAACGAAGACCGCGGCGGGATCGTCTTGGCCGATTTCGCCGGCGATTTGACTCTCGGGAGAATCGCATGCTCGCGTCGCCGATAGCAATGAAATTACACCCGGCACAAAGAGCGCCGGCGGGCACGCCGACCACCGGTAATGATGCAGCGCGTTTACGTTAAGAAAGCACACCGGTTGTGTGTGCCTCCGGAACAGAAGCAGCTTCTGTGCCTCGTCCGACTCGCCTACACGAAGCAATGCGTGTAAAGTATGTCGTACTTACTGTTCACGCGAGGAAAAAAAAAGTAGAAGAACCGCGTTCTTGCGTTATCGAGTAGAGTGTTAAATACACTCAGTACTAATACATCGGTACTTTGCGTTATAATTAAGCGGCTCGTTAGCGCAATGATTTATAAATGTTACATAGAATATCTTTTTTATACGGCAGATTTTTTAAAAAGTTAAACCGGTCAGATTTGCCTTCGTTGTCGCGCGAGAAGAACTAACGCGATATTTTCTTTTCGAGAAAGAAAAAAGATGCGAAATAATATTTCTGGTTCTTATATCCGTCTGACAATAAAGTGTGCAAAGATGTCGTGTTACAAAATGCACAAAATGTGATCAGCAATTAATTAATTAAGAGGGAACTGACGGACAAACAGAGAAAAAAACAAACAAACAAACAGAAACAAAACTAGCGTTAAAGTATTGTAAGGAATTGAGCGGAAGTTGAGGAGCACTGAAGGATAACGAAACGGCACTGAATTTAACGCTACGAGTAAAGGTACTTTATCATCCGTGTTATACAAAGACTTTTTAAGCGGGCGCATTCCATTGGAATTACAATTGCCAAAGAGACGACTCTCTTGGCTGCTCGCTAGCGATTGCCGCGCTCACCGGCACTTGCTTTCCAACAAATCGGCAAAATTCGGCAAGTCCGATTGTCTACGAACGGTGTTCACCGGCAGTTCGGTCACGCAAAAAGCACGTGTACAGCGTTACTGTAAACGTATTCTGGAAACTTTCTTACGGGTACATCTTCGTCGCGAGAGAACAGCGGGACAAAACGCGCAACGGAATCGCCGGAGGACGTCCAACGAAAAGTATTTAATTTTTCACCTACATCGCATTAACGCTGCGTTACAGAATGATCTTTTTATGATGATCGTGTGTTCCTATGTGTATGATACCGAACGCATTTTACGACATACATACGTAGCCATGTACGTATATACGTACGTACCGCGCTGTCGCGTGTTCGATCATTTATGATCTTTACGCCGGTCTTACTACGCGAACTACGTGTACGAGAAAACTGTCACATTTCGTTTTTGTTTCGCGCAAGATGTCGGCGAAGAAGGAACGACCATTTTTTTTCTCTCTCTCTGAAAGCCGAGACATTTCTTCTGAAATATTACGCAGCAGTAATAGTAGCAGCGGCAGTAGACGCTGTTATAACGCTTTGCTAGGGCCCGCATTTTTCCGCGATAAGCTTTGGAATAAGAACGGAACGTAAAGAGAGAATACGAGATGGCTCCATTACTTACTACGCTATGTCGTACGCGGAAGACGATCACGTAGAAATTGAAGAAAATTACGGCTGCCAGTTGTCGGCGCTTGATTTATATTTGCACGTTCCTTTAGCTCGCGGCCCGTTTCCCCCTTTACGCTCGGTGGTCGTTCAGTCGAATGGCTTCGCGCGAGGCGCTGTTACGCGGCCTGAAGACGTTATTAGGCACGGCAGCGTGTTATGCTCGTCAAATCGTGCGGTTAGAAGCTGCGCCGAGCGCATAAGCTTCGACGGTCGTAATCCTACGACCGTCTCGTTCGAATAGAATATCTATCGGTTATTGCGGATATGACTCTTCGCTCAACTAGACGCGCGGCACGCTCGCCGCGAGCAGATCCTCGCGCGAATCAGCTGCTGTCTCAATAATTTTTCAAGCGGCCGAAGCGGTAACGAGGTTTCGTAATTGATGGTACAACAGAGAATGTGATAATTTTATGTGTGAAAAGAAATTTAAAAAAAAACCAAAAACACTTTTCACACTCAGTTTTCTTCTTTTTTTTATTGCGCTGCGCGCAACTAATAACTTAATTATTCGGTAAAGACATTTGTAATGAGCAATTCTGTATGTTATTTTTTAGTTTATATATATATTATTTGTTTATATGTACGGACGAGTATAACGAAACGAATAAAACGAATGTGATACATGCATCTTCCAGTTGACGAGTACTTTATGTTACATTCGCGGACTACTTACTCTAATAAGCCGCATTAAGATGCAGTCCGTCAGTTTGCGGTATTCGCGCAGAGCGCTCATCAGACGAAATGCCCATCTCAAAGTGAGGCAAAGAGGACAAAAATAAAGACGTCGAGGTTACGACGACTTCAGTCGTCCAGCTTCCATCGCGAAGAGGAAATAGAGAGAGATAGAAGGGCGTTACGCGTTTACAGCTAATATGTTATTCGAAAAACGTCTGGAAAGCTACAACGTGGCGGCAAAAACCTGCCGTGTCGCGCGCGTTACGCGTTTTATTAAATTCCGTTCAATATGTACAGTCGATCTTTACTGTAATTACTTTCGAGATACCGGGAATCCGGAATAAACGTCTGAAAGATTGACGCGCGCGCAATTGCCGTTTCTGAAAATGCTTCTGCATGCGTGTATCGCGTCTCGTAAACTCGAAATAAATGTATTACTTCATTTCATACTGAACGCACGTACACACACACACACACACCGTAGGCACAAGTTATAAACTGTTGAAATATCGATAGCACCTGCTAACTCTCGCACTTTGCAAATAAATAGCCGTCGATTTTAGTTGTATTCGTTTTTACTCGTCGATGTCCTTTGTGAATCCTTATTAGGACACGCGTGCCAAATCAGTAGCTCGGTTTATCCAGTTGGTAAATGGAATCGCATTCAGAATTGTCTCCGATATCTCCCGGAGCGGCCCACGTGAACGAGCTCGAGAGGTTTCAGAAGCAATATTACGCACACCCTATATCTTGTCCCTTCGACAAGAAGTTCGCCGCTGGCGCGGAACCGGAGAAGATATCTCGTACGTCCTACGTAAAAGATTCAACGTTCCGTATCCTTTACGAGTACATTTCGGTGCGCGCAAACACACGTTACGTGTGTGTAAGTTTAGGTTGCAGTTATATCTCTTCTAAAAGTATACTTTACAGCATCCCTTTTAGTACGTATTTCTTTTTACTGTCTTGTTAACATACATAAGCTGCTCGCGTTTGTCGGAAAATTCGTGTGTAGATATTTCTCATATATCTGATACAATATATATGTAGTTAATTATTATATATCTGTTTAGAAAAACAAAAACTATAAATTTCTATTGCGATTTCACGCGTCACATATATATTGTAGAAATCTAAACCGCACTAATGGCATATTAATTATATACCTGATATACATTTTGCGAAAATACGGTACGACATCGGATATGCAACAGCGCGTTCGCTTGCGCGAGTAAATTCGCGTGGTTGTCCGCGTGGGCGCGAAGTTAAAACCATCATGACACGCACGAAAGCCGGTGTGCTGAGAAATAAATCTCCCAATCGACTACCAGCTGCCATTTCGCGCCTCTGTGCGAGCGAGCGAGCGAGCGATCGTTCGTTTATGAGTACCTCTCTATATTTAATATCATAAATTACGATTCTTCCCTCCCTCCCCCCGTCCACAAACGAGCTACCAACCGGACGATCC
Source organism: Pseudomyrmex pallidus (assembly GCA_014825455.1). NCBI lineage: Eukaryota > Metazoa > Arthropoda > Insecta > Hymenoptera > Formicidae > Pseudomyrmex > Pseudomyrmex pallidus. Next base: position 41,928 of record QVNV01011632.1, read on the forward strand.
GGGAATTACTGCAACGTAATTAAGCGTGAGATGCGTCGAGTTCTCTGCGACGGGTCTGCTACAGCCTGGCGCGCAAACCTGAAGCGACGCGCTCTCCTCTACAGCGTGGAACGAACGAACGTACATCTAAATACCACACGGTGTGGAGCATCTTTCTGGCAATCGTGTGTGTTGATAGAGCGATTTATACACTTTCAATATACTTTCCAGGTAATCCATCCGCAGATAAGACCGAGAAAGCGGCTTGATATCCCCCCCGGCTCATTTGCGACCCGTCAACCAATCACCTGCGCGGTTTTTGTTTTTTTTTTGTTACGCTACACATTGACGGAGACACGGACTTGTGTATAATTACAAAACACAGTGGCATTATCATTATCACAAGAAGAAGTTATCTCCGGCCAATCATCGGTAATTACGGGTCAAACTTGCATAAGCTCTATATTTTATCTCTCATACATGTCACACAGTACGATTCGGATAAACATCAAGTTAGTGAATTAAATGATATGCGCGTGTATACATATCGCGAGCTCGATAGCGATAATTTTCTTCGAGAATATGTGAATGGTGCGCGCCGTCGAAGCTCTCTCGTCGATAGCGTTTCGGATAATTTGACGAAAGTATCTGACATGTAGTATCTGGTGTGTGTTATTTGCTCGCATCTGGTTTGCGTGTTGCTTTGTGTAGACTGTAATTATATCAATAATGTTGTTTTTTCCGTTTTAACGTAGGCCTATGCGTTCAATTGGCGAGGATTGCATCAATGATATAAATTTTCCGAGAGAACGGGTCTTGTAATTGCCTCGTGTGCTACTGTTACGCAAAAAAAAAAAAAAAGAAAAATGTAGAATTTGCTACTTGATTTGTTGCGCTAAGTATCGACGCGATACATAATCGTATGTGTGATTATGTTACGAAAAACAAATTCTCAATAATAGATCGACACGGGCGCTCCTGGAATAGTTTCTCGTGCCGCAAGAAGCGGATTCGAACTAGTTATCCGTTACACGTCGGAGAAACGAGTAGGTTGCGAATTTCACAATTGTCTCACTCCGATTGTGGATCGGGGAACACATTCGTGACTCTCCGCGTGCCAATCTGACAGCGTTTCTCGATTTTATTTCGCACCTAATTCACACCATCGCGTTTAACCCTCGATAGATCAATAAATCACACCTCGCACGACGCGCGGCAATTAATGTATTCACGGTTGATTAGATATGTTGAGGGAAAGAAAGAGAAAGACAGAGAGAGAGAGAGAGAGAGAGAAAGAAGATTAAAAGCGCCTCCGATCGAGCTTTATTGCGTGTCGTAACAAAGTCGTGGGTATATACAAACGCGTGGGTGTACACGACTAATAATCGGATTACGAAGAGAAGGAATCCATGTGTGATTTATCTCTCCTCTCTCTCTCTCTCTTTTTATTTTTTTTATCAAGATATGATTTTCACTCTTTAAATGTCCGTGATGCAGTGTGTGTCTTCTTTAAAAAACATACAGTAGTTCGAACTTGTATAATATTGCTAGTTTTCTTAGTTCTAATATAATCTGTTTGCAAAACGCACGGAAGTGCTTAAGTTTAATGTGACGCGGCAAAGCATCGCGTGGAGTAATGCAGATACATGTACATTGCGCGGGTACTTTTTTACCCTCGCTGCATTATCCCTCGCGGCGCCATATTTCGCTCGGCCACGTCCGTTGGCGTTGGCTCTCCGTCCAAGGATCTCATTCCACTCGATTCCTGCGTTTCCCATTCGCGGCCAGAGACAGCACAAAGTGAGCGCGCGGCATAAAGGCGCGCGACCTTCCACCATGCGGCTTTTTCCTCCTCGTCGCGCGACGTCGTCGTCGGGGCGGCGGATGGTCCTCGGCGTGCGCGCGCGCGCGTGTACAGATAGACTACGTATACGAATCCACATGTGTGTATATTTCCTCCTGATCTGGAAAACAATACGCTAAGCGTGGATTTATATGCACCGCAACCCGAGGCAATAACTTACAGTGCGAAACGCAGCCTCTTCTTTGGCGTTTTCTCTGTCCGGACATTGTGCCCCTTCTAAATAAGGATGCGGCGGAAATAGCTTCCTATTTCTTTTTTCCCGGATACCTTCGCGGCACCGATAATCCGAGACGCCACTTTTTTTTTTTTGATCGTATTATCAATGTTATTCTCTATTTCTCTAAGTTATTGCTTGCAAAGTATTTTCTATTTTACGAGACACATTTAATGTTCATATATGTATGCATGCATAGATAATTATCTGTTTTTTTTTTTTTTTTTGGAACGACGTGACTTCCTGCGGAGACACCGTTACAGGCATAAATTTCGATTATTGGCGTTGTTTATACCGACGCTGTGCGGCAAACGGGAACGCGATAAATCTCAACGCGCGCCCGTTCCGGCCTGAAGAATAGAGTTTCCCGACAAGCGCCGATTTGTCAAGAAGGGCTTCGAATACCTCTCAATGGCAACAAGCGGAAACCTTCACCCTTCGTGAGCATTCCGGGACCACACAATGCCGTGAGTGTGTGTTCCTTACATCCCAATGTCAGAGAAACGCCGGTCGAGCGATACACGGAGAGAGCCGCGGAGGGAGAAAAAGTAGAATAGATTTCTTTCCTCTCGTTTCATCGAGAGATCGGGGAGGGGGGAGGGGAATGGGGAGAGGAAGCCTACAAAATTTACTTACCTACGGCCCATTCTTTCCTCGCCAGACCCTTCAAAGCGGATAACTGTATTACGTTACATTGTGCCTTCAGTATCTACACGGTAGTATCACCTGATTTCTCTTGTAGCCCCGACGATAAAACGCGCGACCGTACGCACTGCGGAGGAAGCTGCGATCGATCGTCCACCGAGATCGTTATACACTTGACCATCCCGATTCCTAAGAGAATTTTTGTGAAATTCAGAATATATTTTATTTTACAATATTTATCAAACGCCACTTTTCTGACGAACGAACTACTAATTACGTACGTACGATATTTAATTGCGACAGTCGATACACGGAAAAAAGTTTTGCTGTTATACGGCCCGCAAGAAAAATTTGCTAAGCCTACTGAATTTTTTGTTTCGCTAGCAAAATGTTTCGTTGGCGAAGCAACAAATTTGGTAGACTTTTAACAGAGTCTTTTGCTGATTATGTGTAATAACTCCTAATATTCTTGTTTGATTCCAGCAAAAATTGTGTGCGCGACAAAAACATAATTCATTTCCTTCTTTTCGATATTTCCTCTGTGTTATGGCACATCTCAGGATAACATTCAACATATTCCGAAGCTTAATTTAAATATTTTTCTGTACGCGATAATTGCGGCTCTAAGCGGAAGAAAGTGGTGGTAATTGTACGTCGGGCATTAATATACGGCGCATCGTGTTCTTCCTCGACGGATACATACGCACGACGATCGTTCTTCTCGCGATGTGTATCTATGACTGTAAAACGGGCGGACGAATCCATTTAAGTGTCATTGTCTCCTCGATACATGTCATCCGAACTTTCTCTCATCGATTGGCCGATCCGCCGGCGCGCGCGCAAGTCCTGGCAAGGATTTATCGCGCCCGTCAATCGTGTATAATGGGTTGAACGACCTCGACTTTATCTTGAGACTTGAACCTCGGTCCGAGAACAATCGATCTCGCGCGATCCTGCGCGCGGCCGCAGGAGAAGGACGAGCGCCCATTATAGTCGACGGATAGACCGTGCGTGCGAAAGGTCATGACTGCCGTCGCTTCGCGATTGGAGTTTTTACACTTTCTAATGCTCCATCGCGGCAATCTCTCGCCGTACGGGGCTAACGATAGCACGGACGTTTTCTTCGCGCATGCCGCTTGTGTAGATTCGCTTTATCGCGCGTCATTACGAACGGAACTCGACACGTTTCCGGTATATCGTTTGTCGAAAATAAATTTGCTTCAACCACCGATCACTTGATTTTTTTTTTTTGCGAAAATCGTGGCGAATAAGTCAACAAATCACAAAGATTCAATCATTCACGTTATATGTGTTTTTTTCTAGAAATAACAAAGACGTAACTGTTTTTAATTATCCTGCAAAATTAACTTGTTGGCTGCGAACAACATATTTTGTAAAATAATTGTCATTGAAAATTTTCTTAGAAAGTAAGATGCGACATGATGGAAAGAGCGAAACGCAAGAAAAATCCGTGCTCTGTTAAAAACACGGTAATACACTTGTAGACACTAACGAGTTCTGACAATTTAATGGCATAATGACGTTACACTCTTGGGGAGGCGTTGCACCGGGATAGAGAGATATAATAGAACTGGCGCTAATTAATAATTAATAACCCGGATCCAAATTAAATGGCTTTAAGGGTCGAGGGTGGTTGCCGATACGGAGCGATGAATGCTGCGGCGCGTGGTATATCGGAAATGGCATTGGGGTTCGCAATCGTAGTGGGGCGAGAGTAACAGAGTAAGATGAAGAAAGAGAGACGAGAGAGAGAGAGAGAGAGAGAGAAGGAAAAGGGAGAATTCTCGTATTCGAGGGGTGTCCCAGGAGCTCAGAATTGCTCCGAGGGGTGTTGCATTATTTATGGCCGCCATCGATCATCGTCCAGCGAGCAGGACCGTCGCGAACACCCCACTAATCGCCATATGACAACCGTATTTATTTTAAAGTCGCCCATGTCAACATATGATGCATTAATCTTAATTGTTTCATTCGTTCTCTCGCGAATGCGCTACCCTCAGCGCAACAAAAAAAACATCTCTCGAGCTTTTGCCGAGCGGGCAATTGTATTCTCTTTTCTACGGGTATCAAAGCATTCTCGAGAAAGTCTCTGAATCGCAAGAAAATATCTATCCGACAGTTTTAATATTGACACTTATTAATTTCCATACAGTTAACTCTTGAGTGCACGGCATCCGTCAGAAACAAATCGCTCGCGACCCCCATTGAGCACCGCCGCATCGTCGAAAGTGATTTCTACGAGCACCACCGCGCTTCTCCTGGCAGGTAAGCTCATTGACCCTCGACCGCGGTAGAACCGCAGGAAGCGGCACGAAGATAGTCGGGAATACGCGAGGGTGGAAGTGTGGCGCAAGTAGTGCTATGAAATATGCAGAGAGAGAGAGAGAGAGAGAGAGAGAGAGAGAGAGAGGGAGAAAGAGAGAAGAAAAGACGCGGGGTGCACGACACCGACGGGAGAGAGAAAACGAAGAAGGTAAAAGACGGTGGAAGACGAAACACGAGTGGCGGGAGAAAAAGGGATGATGGACCTGCGCTGTATTCGAATCCGGGTGTCGGAGAGACAAGGAGACTGTTGCACCTCGGTCGAGCATCGGCGGCTAGAACGTAACGGAAGAAGCAACAACGTGGAAGGAGGGGGTCGAGGAGAGCTGCTGCAGAATCGACGTACAGGAACAGCGTCACGCACGCATCTGCAAGGGAACGACGGCGAGTGTGCAAGGCGGGGGAAGAAGATGCGGCGCGAGATGCGGCGGAGAGAAGGAGGAGAGAGAGGGATAGGGCTTTCGCTCACCCTGTGGTTGCACGGTGACGGCGGGGGTCGTCCGTTGACCTCGTTCGGCCTCGCCATTGCTTAACCCGCAACGCGAACCATTATCTTCGCGCTGCGCAACGTGCGTGCACTTAGGCGCGCATCCGTATGTTGCGACGTGCACACGCGCGTACCCGATGATGATTTATGGCGTTAGCGCGAACTCCGTCGTCTAAAAGCCTGAAGATTGCAGTCCTAAATGAAACGTCATGAATCAACGCTTTCCGCCAGAAATCTATTTGGCAGCGTAAACTGTTTTGTTTTTTTTTGTTTTGTTTTATTCTCAGAAAGTTGAAATAGCTATTGCGTAGAAATAATAATTATTTTGAGATGTTTTACAAGAGTGAAACACAAAAAAAACATAATATTGCAAAAAATCTTCATACTTAATAAATAAAGTTCTAAACATTTTAAAGTTTGATGGCACAATCACACACATTAATATTCTTTTTCTAATTATATGTAAGAAATGACAACTATATATGAGTAAGTAGTAAGCAAAAAGGTTTTTGCGTCTTTTTGCACAACGTACGTAAATTTAAAAAAAACGCGGAAAGAACGAAATTTGCATAATTTGTGCCGCAATCTCCGCTGACAGCGGAGATTTACAATCCGATTGAATATTATCAAACAAAAAAAAACACTCCCTCTCTTTTTCTCTTCTGTAACATCATAATCAAAGGCCGCTGTAAAAGTTGATCGTCCGCACAGGAGACGAGCGGCGCTGGCGAATCCGGATATTTGTCCGGTGATCTTATCGGCGGGACATCAACGACTACCTGAAACGAAATCAATTTCCGCATATACGCCGGATGATCTTTCACGGTCGAACTCCTCCGGTGACCTCTTCTCGAGCGAGGCGTGAGGAGAAATCGCAAGATAAGTCTTTCGCGCTCGCGGTAATGCACTAACGTAGAAAAGACGCCGAGGCATCCGTGTGCAGAAGGTTACGCGAAGTCGCCGTCGCTGACCAGCGCACGAGAAGAACCCGCGCACGACATGCACGGCTGCGGGCAGCCCGGGACTGGCATAACTTGTTCAACACGTTCTTCGCGCGATGGGGTCATCGCCGAAGGAGACGAGATGCCGCGCTGACCACGTCGGGGTCACCGGGGGGTTGCACTGTGGCAGCGCACACGTGGCAGCCCGCCGCCGGGCAATTCGGTTGCCCGTCAATAATATTCCGGCCGTGGCTATTTGAAGAACTCTCTTTCTCTCTCTTTCTGCTTGTGTGTGTGTGCTTCTTTCATGCACGCGCACTGGTGATCCGTGCGATATAAATCACTAGGGATAATCACGGCCGATGGCCGGCTTAATCGCGAGACACATCAGCGAACGCGAGGAAGCCTATTTTCGATGCGAATAAAACACGTGATCGTCGCCCCGCGCGCCAAGTCGACCAATTATTACGGAAGAGAAATGAGCCCGTGCGATTGGACGATCGGCGAAAAGTTCAATCACGGCGCTAACCCGACGATACGTTGACCTCCACCGACCGAGCAGGTGTTCAAGCAGATCGTACACAGCTGACCTTATCCAGCGTGAATCTCACTGACAGAGTAAAATCAGTTAAACCGCACCGAAAGAAGAGGAGACGAACCGTCATTACGGATAATAGGAGTACGATTATTATTATATATAGTATAAAATATTGTGGTAATAAATTTAAATGTATTATTTCAATATAGTCTGTAATTCAATATGTATATGTGTATATCTCTATACATGTCTTTTCATCTATGCAGAAGTAAAAAAAACACCGGAGCATATCGTGTTGTAATTTTTCGTGAATTAAAGAGCACGGTTCAAAGATGATCTATCCGTCTTTACGGTTTGAATGGAAGCGAAACTCGGACGAGGCAATTCTCGTCAGAGTGAAAGAGAGAGAGAGAGAGAGAGAGATGTCGTGATAATGCAGTTTCCACAGTTTCTGCTGCGATTCTTTCTAATTTCGCGTCTTCTCTTCCTCTCACGCCGCTTCCTCGCGCTCGGATAATATGAGAGAGCGCCCAGAGCCAGAGGGCGGACGCGCCTCCGTTACTTTTCTAATGACAACGGCGCCAATCGGGGGCGGCCCCGTGACAAAAGCAGGGTAATGAGAACAGAAGTAAATCATCGGCCATTGTGAGGTAATTCCCGTGTATTGTCTGCCCCGGTACGCGCGTCATGTATTATGTTATTGGGGCGCGCGAGAGAGCAAATGCCCGCGTCGCAAAGACACCGAAAACTTTTTTCCTTTCCCGCGTCGTCTAGCTAGAAGAAAGGAAAAAACCCCGCTATTCTCTTCGTTACGTACATGTGTGTCTAGAGCGTTCGCGTCTTGTTTACGCGCATATATACCTCTACTCTCGATCGATGTACCGCGACTGTCGTATACACACACGCACGCACACGCACTAGTATTTTTCTTCAACGAATCTCTCTATTGCCGATTTTTGAAAAAAAAAGCCCTGGCGGTACGTCCTGGCGTTAGTAAAATCAAATTCCCGCGCGAATAAAAGGTAATACTTGTCCCCTTAGTCCATCCATCATTATAACGCGCGATCAATGAATCGCTCGGTGTAAACTTTTACGATGCCGACGAGTCACAATATTGTAATTCTCCCGGCGCGCATTCGCAATCAGGTCGGAGTTCAACAACGAAGAAGCAAGCGGAGGGACTTTGTCGAAACGTTTTTTCGAAAATAAAAGAAAAAACTTAACCGCGCCGTGTTGTCGCGCAACTCTTGCCGACGTCATTGTTAATAATTTCTCGGCGGGGAAATCGCGCGTCCGCGAGCCAAGTGTGTCTTCGATGTTATCGCAAGCCGTACAGATAACGAACAACCTGCAGTCTCGCGCGAGACACCAATCGACACGTTAATAGGACTGTCGAGAGGCTTTAACCGCGTATAATGAAGATGACACGCGATGAATTAGCGGAGCCTGACAATCAATAATTCCGCTGCTGATTTGGGAATGTACGTAAGTGCCGGAAGCGCTTTTACACACGCACACGATAGGTGGGATACTGTTTGCGCGGGGGGGGGGAAAGGTTAAATGTCTTGATATTATCGTCGATCGATCGTGAATAGAAGTGCGACTTCGAAGCGGCACGATTTCTCGACACAGTTAAACTCGAATTTTCAAACGAGAGAGATACTCATTTGTGCAGAATCAGGAAGTATTTTCTTATTGGTGCGTCGAGAAAAGTTAAAATTTTTGTGGCGATGTATCGATTTCGAATATTCTTTGTATATATTTATGAAATGTTTTAATAATTCAATCTTCGATAACGTATCAATTTTGAATTGAGCAAAATAATTTGCTCCAAGACGCCGCGAGAATTTTCACATTCGACGATCTTTTTCGTTTTGCGATCCACCGCGATAGCGTATCGTCGACAGCCACGTGATCGCGACATATGAAACGAACACGCCGCAAATCTGTTAACAGAGATTTGTCATGACAATCGACATGATCGATGAATATCCCGTTACGCGCGTATATACTGCTTGGTGTGCAACCATCACACGTGATTCTTGACGAGCGCCGCGGATATAACGATTGCGCGATATAATACGATTTTTTACATTCGTCGGCATCTCTTTCGCTCGCTGGAAGAATGCGGCATGGGAGAATACCGTTACTGTCTCGCGCCGTTATCGCGCGTTTTCTCAAACCTTGCCGTGTATAAGCGCGGGTCGAGAACGTATCGATTTTCTTCCGAGAGAGAAAATAATCGTTCTCGAAGTAATTTCAACAAACCGCGGCGATCTCGCAGCAGGTCTCTCGCGATAACAAGCGGTCGGACGAGAATCGAAAGTGGAACGCGTCCCGTCGGGATAAGTATGTCAATCGGAATGAAACAATTCGGCACACACGTGCATATTTTTTTATTCGGTGAGGTTTCAATTTAACAAAAACGCCGACTGCCGTGCGTTTTTTTCCGCGCGTTAATTCACATTAACAGATCTTTTTTTTATTTATTTTTGTAATAAATATATTACAAGTTTATATTTTAATATATAATTATACCCGTACAAATGGATGCTCTTTATGACGAGATAAAAATAACTACATGGCGAAAAATATACATAAATATTTTTTTCTCTCTCTCTCTCTTCTTCTCTTCTTGCAACACATTTAAAATTAAACTTCCCGAGATTAATACCGATTTCTATCCCTCCACACGCGATTCATCCCGGAATAAAATCCTCACGTGTCGTGTGTCGTGTATACGCGTGACGGGAACAGTCTTAACAAGCCACGTGAATGTTTCGCGTCTGACGAAATGAGATTCGAATCTTTCCGGGTGATTGCGAGAGGAGAGACCAGTCGGTGGAATAAGAGGAGGTTAAAAGAGAGGAGAAATATACGAAGTGGCGGTGCATCGAACAGGATGTATGTAAGTAGAAGAACTCACGGACTGTCACCGGGAATACAAAGTGCGAGATGGCTGACGCACCGGTAAAGGAGAATCAGGAATATATCTTGCCTCTAATCTCCACGCGCTCCCGTTGCAGTTATGTTACCTCATCTTCTTCGCGGCGGGCTTCTCTTCGTCACATTTTATGCTCGTTGACGGAAAAGACTGAATACATATATATATACGCGGCTATTAGAATATTTTGCGTGATATTAGACATAGTTTTTTTTTCTAATAAAAATATAAACGTGCGTAAATTGTGTGTACGCGCGATATCTGCGATTCGAATCGTTTGCGGATGGAAACAGCAGTGCGTCAGAAGCGCCATTCTGATTTATCTCTTCGCGGACTAGCAAAGCGTCGGGATATTTAACGATGTTTCATATTCGACAAATTACTATCGCACACGGATGGGATGTAATCGTACTTTAACGATCGCAAGAATTACACGACAAGAATCGCATCGAGAATTAATGATAAGTCTCGCGCGCACAATCCTCCTGTATACGCAGAGCGCGGTGGAGGCCGGATCATCTTCTTGCTGACCTTGAGAGAGGAAGCAACCCTCTGGGCGGGATTCTGCTATAAGCGAGCGGCTAAACATTTGCTACTCGTGCTATCTACTCCCTGTTCCTGGCGTTCTGTGTATAAACGGCGGCTCAGATCTCTCTGTGTTCCAGATTGCCACTCAAACGCGGCAGTCACATCCCGCCCGCGCGGCAATACCAAACGCGCCTCCTCTACCTGGAGATATATCGGTCTTGCGCCGATTTTAGATTGCCTTTCACATTTGTGTGAGAAACGAAACACATTTCGCGACCGAACTTTAAATCTATTCGATCTAACTCGCGAATCTTCTTGCTTGTGCAGAAATTCTGCATCACATCTCGAGATTTTAATTCGATCTTTCTGTTTCACTGATCTAAGTTGCAAAATAGAACAAAATTTGACTTTTTATTTTGCAAATATTATAGGCATGTAAATAAATGTATTTAAATAAATATTGCGAACAATTTTATCACAAAAAGAAAATGTATATAATGTAGGTTAAGAGAGTGCAATTTTCTCGCTTGAATTTAATGAGATTCTCGCTTTAAAGGACAAATAGGCACTTCGACGAATCAACCGAGGCGCGAACTTGCGTGCAGACATGAGCGTAGGCAGGCAGGCAGGCAGGTAAGTTGGTGTACGTAAAATAAACGAGAGAGAGAGAGAGAGAGAGAGAGAGAGAGAGAGAGAGAGAGAGAGAGAGAGAGAGCGAGATCGTGGAATAGGAAGACGGGCGGGCAAACGGCCAGAAATACTCGGACAGAGAGGGCGGAGGTAGATCGGCAGTCAAGGCAGCGCGCAGAGGCACAGCGCGCGGATCCGTAACGTTAACGCGGGCTAAACTACACAGTCTCGGCGGGTATAAGTCGGGCTATTATCGGGCTATGCGCTGAGAGCCCTCCGCTTTCATCCGCTAATGGGCAGCTCTCCGCCCGTCTGCTCCTTTACTGCGTCATTAATACAAGTTGCACATGTCGAGAGTCGGTGCGCTACAATAATTTACATGAATGGAATTGAAAATTTTCTACTCCGCGGAAGAGAAAAGAGACGCGAAGGAGCGAGAAACGGCGGTGCAACGTGATGCGAGACGGGGAGAGAGAGAGAGAGAGAGAGAGAAGGAGAGGAAGAGAGAGAAGGTACGGATTAAGCGAATGGCGAAGGAAGAAAAAGGGTCAAAGAGTGAGGGGAAACCTGCGCGGGGGTGAGCAAGGAGAAACGAGGAGAGCGAAAATCTTCTGGCATTTTATGTCAGTAATTACATGAAAGATGGTATAACCCAGCCAACCGACAGACCGACAGACCGACCGACCGAACCTACACTCGTCTGACCTCCCCCTCCCACATCCGTCCTCCTCGTTCCGAGTCAACCAACCAACGCGAGTCCTCCCCGCCGACTGAATCCCCTTTAGCCTCCGTTACTTATCTCTTCGACTCTGTCGTTCCTGTCCTTCCGCGGCTTTTTCTGTCTCCTCCACATTCGTGCGGAGAAACGAACTCTGAAAAAGCAGAGCGTAAGGACGAGAGAAAGAGAGAGAGAGACGGAGAAGAGGAGGAGGGAAGAGAAAGAGTCCTTTTTATGCTTTAATTTGTGCATGAAGTGTGTCCGGCCGAGGATTTAACGTCGCGCGACTGAACTCATCTTTCTCCCTCTCCGGGCTTTCCAACCCTCGGGTGCAGAAACGAAGTAGCGGTCGTCTATGTGAACGTCCTCGTGAACGATGAGGCTCCCAGGCTGCAACGAATTCTCTACAGAACGTAATACGACCACAAGGATGTGCGACGAAGAAGCCGGGGAGAGACCTCCGGCTTTACCTATAGTTGACCCCGTGCACTTTATTATGCACGGTGCCATGAGTTAGCGCAAATAATGTCGTCGTAAAGCAATCACCTCGGTGCGCGATCTCCCTACACCTACGCGCGCAAACAACTTCCACGCGACGACGCCGCGCGTTGCGCGCGCTGAGGATGTACGAACACCTCGTAAGTATCGTCTATGCGGCGATGCGCCGCGAAAGACGGCGCGCACAGCGTGAATTAATGGCAACTCGTGAGCTCTATGAAATAAATTCGATTTCTTCTCTCTGCGTCCGCTTCGTTTCTTCGCGCAGAAATTCTCTCCGTCCCTCCGCACGGCGAAGCGCATTCATTTTTCCTCGACTTTTTGGCCGTTCCGACGAGAAAATCCCCCGCCACGTTAACATTTTACAACATTTTTCTCCACGTTACGCGCATCGTTACGTAGCATTATAAATCGCGATTATATATACCTGCACAAATTATAAATTTATATATAATTCACGTCGCCGCAACAATGCAGCAAGGAGAGTCCTTTACGATCTTCGTTACGTAGTCCCCGCTTTCTCGTCTTTGCTTTCAATTATGCGCGGAACGCTACGTTACATTGTATTCGTCTTCTTTTTTTTTTCTTTTTTAACGATAGCGGAGGTTAAAGGTTGCGAATAATCCCATTGCAGCTGCGAATGCCACGAACGAGCTGAGATATCGAGAGATACGTGTATATATATCGAAATATCTTGCAGTTTCCCACGCGATATTTGCGGAAAATTGAAGGAGTTTCCGCACGCATTCGGAAAAGTTGTATGACTTGCAGTTAAAGTTGTATGAATTCGAAAGCAACCTACCCACACACAAGCTGTGTTGCCCGTAATTTGTTTTCGCAACTTATATTACAATAATTTCGAAACATTGATCGTACCACTCGGAAAAGTATATAGTATATAGTAAACTCCAATGAAAACGCAGCGTGTACTTCAATATCGATAATATTTGTGTGTATGTGTGTCTGTTTGTGAAGTATGCTTATGAAGTCACTTAGAAATAGTAATGGTAATAATTAAACTTCTACTTCTCGAAAATCGCGAACAGCAATCTAAATATGTCATGCGCAGTAAATATACGTTAGAGTTAATGAAAATAAGTAGCGCAATGTATCAAAGATTGTACATTCGAATATATTTTTAATTTTGTATTTACGTGTGTTTTTTATTTAATGTTGTTTATGCGTGTAAAAAATTTTAATTTATTTAAAAATTTACGGAATTACGTCTTCTTCGTCAAAAGTATAATAAAATTGTGTCGATCGAAGCATTGTCGTTCTCGTTAGGAAAACGCGAATTCACACCGCATTTTCGTTTTATTGACATCCCGTGTGAGATCTCCGCGAAGGTGATTATCGGCCGCGATTTAACTTTCCGAGTCGCGACGAGGACTTGGAACACTCTCCCGGCGTGTAGCGCGGGGTCGTTGCCGAGTTCTTCGCCGACATCACCCCCCGGCTACTCGGTAGCTATAGCGGCCATACGTCAACGTCCATTACACTTCCACCCCGCTGCTGGCTTTAATATTTTCGACTCGGGCACTCTTTATCCCACCTTGCAGCTAATTAGCGAGCCAGATACGCGCTTCCAGCGCTTCCATACCGGCGTATACACACGCATATACGCACACATTCTCTCTTTCTCTCTTCTCGTATCCACAAAGCCCTACCACGTCCCGTCTCCTCTTCACCCGCCTCGTCCTTACACTCGCGGGGACCTTGTTCCTTCCTCTCTCTTTCTTTCTTTCTCCCATCCTCTCTCGCGCGCGCGTTACCTGCGATTCCTTCTCTGCCCGAGAGACACGTCCTCCTCGTTCTAGCCGTCGCGGAACCGGCCGGGTGGCTTCGCAATTATTCCAAACTCATTTTAACTCATTACCCGGGTCCGCCGCTGCAGAATGGCGCGCCGACAAGTGCGCCGTACGTGAGCACGCTCGGAAAGCCGGAATATAAATATGAAAATTCGCGCGTCCCCCTCGTGACCGTCCTTGTGCTCAGTCAACTCTCTTCGCTCATATGCGTGCGACGATCCCATTAAAATTTATTACCGTCACGATAAATTTTTGTTAAACACGTGTCAGAAATGTTGAACTGTCACACATACATATTGAACGTATGAAATGGAAAAAACATCCTGCTATTAAAAAAGATTCGCAGAAATCTCACAATACACTTAAAGATGTAACGCGGCTTGTTACATCTTTCGAGTTGCTTACGCGACGCGAAATGACGCTAATTCGCGGGTAATCGTTTCAGACGCGCGGATCTAAAGCTCGGCGGAATAATCGCGGTGTAGAAAACTTTTTTTTTTTTTTTTTTTCAACGAGAAGATTACGCGATCAGCTAAAGCGGCATTCAATTTCGAGTTCTTCCCAACTCTATTAACTACTTCTCCGAGAGGATATTCCGGCAGGCGGAGCGATCTCTCCTACGGTCATGAGAGTAATTCCTATCCGACTTTGACTGGTGTGTACATGGCGGCCGGGATAAGTTTCGAGCTGATCATTAGGTAAGTTTAGAAAAAGGGCCACTCCGGAGGTTTCATTAGGAAATGGATGAAACAGTGGATATACGAGGATTGGAAAGGAGGCGGTTCTGTACGTAGCAGGAATGGGGTAAAGCTTTGAAGCTCTCGCGATGACTCGAACTGATAATCCATTAGGATCCGTCTACTTAGAGTATAACATCTATTTGAATGCAAATCAATAGGGAATGGGAAAGGACGGTAGCCAGTAATTGGTCCGGCTTTATTGGAGCTCTCAGTGTCTCAAAGAGCATCTCGTTCGGTCATCTCCTCTCTGGCTCCGCTTCAGCGTCTCCTGCTCCGTTCTCCTGTCTCTCCCTCTCTCGCTCTCCTCTGTGTCTCTCTCACGATCTCTTTTCCTATGCTTCTCCGGAATTGCTCTATCCCTCGCATTGACTTCACAAACCTCTGTCGCTTCCTTCGTCGTCCGCGCGCGCAAGCACAGCACAAAATATACATAAGGCTCAACAGTAATTAATCGAGATCTCCCGTCTTCTCTCTTTGGTATCTGGTTCTGTCTGGTTTTCAGTGTATAGTTTTGTTCATCAATTGTTCACCAATTGAATAAGGTACCATGTGTTTCTACTCGTTAATGATAGAGCGGATATAACATTTTTTTTTAACTCTTTATATATAAAATTGAAGTATTTTTATGGATAAAAGTTATTCTTTTTTTTTTTAATAAATACTTTCTCTGACTTTCTCAAATGTTCTAGAACGACAATGTGCTTGAATAATGAAACGAAACGCGACGAGGTCTTTTAGAAATTTGAATGTTAGAGCGAACTAATGAGAAAACGTTGCATTGCCGTCCTCATAGTTTGCAACAGTTCGCTTTCTCCCTCTTTCTTAAGCAGGTGCGGTGCCGATTCATTCTCCCGTAAGTGCTAACGGCAAAGCAAGAGATGAAATTAATTCCGGCCACGTCCGAGAGCCACTCAATGGCTTCTTACTTTCCGTCGTCTTATGGTCGCACGCGAGTATCGCGCGAGTTCGCGTTCGGTAATGGCTTGTAAGAGGAAACGCCGAAGATTTATAGGCTGCCACAACGAAAATGTGTGTGCGAGCCCGACAATGCGCCGATACAATATAAACACCCGAAGGGGCGGCGAGCTGCGGCGGGGCTGCTAGTATACATGACCTCTCTGACAAAAACGCGTGCACACAATCGAACACCGGCGCGATTGCCAATGGAAGTTTCTTTTCGCGCGTCCGCCATGATTAACGATTGAACGCACTCGACTTCCGATTCGAGACGCTTCGACATTCCGTGAACACGGCGAGGAACGGTGTGGTGGTGGTGGTGGTGGTGGTGGTGGCTTCGCCGCCACTCGTTCTTTCCGAGATTTTTATTTACCTTTTTTTTTTCTATGCCACCTCTTCCGCATCCGAAACGCCGTTTCGCGCCTTCGTATTCATTGATATATCGCGAGCCATCCATCTTCTGTTTTTCCGAGAGCAGCGCCCCATTTTTCTCCTATGAACACGAGAAAGAAGAAAGATCGATGCGATTTCTTCTTACGACGATGATCGTAATGTTCGCGATGCTTGAATGTTATTTGAAAGTATGTGCCATATATACAAATGTCTTTTAACACGTTGAACGCCACGTCGCCCACATATCTGACGGAAAAACTTATCTGTACATTTGTGAAAGCTGACTATTATTCATTTAATCAAAACAAATTTTACAAAGAATTTGCGAGATTTTATCAAATAGTATATTATATAATAAGTATTATTATAACAGAGAATATTATTTAATAGAGTAACATTAAATTCTATATCGCACAAAACTAATGATCGAATCGCATAGGAAACATTCGATTTTTACTCGGTCGTTCGCAACGTGTTAATAATATGCTTATAAATTACACGATTGAATTTACACGTCACAAGAACTTTTATAAACAAATCCTACGGGTGTCTGTTTTGTTGCTAAAAAACATCCTATAAAAAAAAAAAAAAAAAAAACTTGCAAAAACAGCGCCACGGGCGATAAACCACGAATGTGCGTACGTATGTGATTTGATTAACGTGTCGCGAGATTAAGCGAAACAAATGTAATTTGCATAAATAATGAGTTTTGCTAAAACCCATTGCGATCAATCGATTGGTGTATAATCACCGCCGCGAATGGCTCACGGTCCAATCAGTTTTCATTTCGTCCGAGCGAGTTACGATCCCGGTATCCATGTGAAAGCGACGTTTGCGCGAGCTCTCTCTCTATCGATGGTAATTCGATAACAGATCCGCACGAGTACGTCAAGTTTTTCCTCGAGATTACACGCGTTCAACTCTCGCGCGACATCGATCGTCGATCAGGAAAAATCGAACATATTAAATGGGGGTTCTTTTCTTGCGTACAGTTTTATACATATATGAACTGTAAATGCCTCGCGCACTAAGCGCGAATGTTGATTAATCGACGATAACTTTATTGCGTCACGTAGGATTCAATTGGAGTGATTTAATCGATACGGTCAGAGATAAACAAAATCTCTGTACTACGAAATGCTTAAATCGTAATGCGATAAACACATTCGCATAAAAAAAACCCATATCTCATCAGGCGCCACGAAAAATATTTAGTTTCCGATGTAGCGTGCGTATCAAGATGTACGGTAGGTGCCTCGCGCCAAGTTCACGAAGTCTTTTCATTTGCCAAGTTAAACGCTATTTGTTAAATTCTAACAAAATAAATAAAAGTTTTATGGAATATTAAAAATTTAACGCAGATCGCGTCGATACAAAATATTTTTGTTGCAATAGTGCGTATGTACTACTATAAAAAAAACATCATAATATCGCATATCGAAATATATATCGCAAATCGATATGTATCGAAAATCGATATATATCGCATATCGATATATCGATCTTCTTTTTGTTTCTAATTGCCGATTCCAAATTACAAGTGTTAAAATTTGATTAACCACAAAAGCCCCGATTCATCCCGATGCAATTTTATTGGCACATTACTAGCGATGCAATTTTCGTTTTACACTTACACGGTAATTATTGGCGAATTTGCAAGTTTGCCTTCGCCGAAAAAGAATTGCATAGTAAACAAAAAATTGATAAAATATGAAAATTGTATACGAGATCCTCTTATATTTTTAGATAATTAAAGTAAAATGTCACAAAAATTCAGAAGAAAATTGAAAGCTTTATTATCGTGAAGATCAATTTTAAAATCATCTTTTGATTTTTATATCAATTGATTACGGATATTTTTTATTTATCAACATGTATAATTTACTATGCAATATTGTAAATATTATTGTACAAAATTTAAAAAAAAAAATTCGATATATGTATTGTAATCATTAGAAACAAATTAATAGAAGAATAACTAGACGCCCACTTCAAACAAATGCCAAATTATTGGCATTAAAGTTAAATTATTTATCTTCTGACAACTGAGCATTTCAATCGTGTTTGCATATCTCTCATTGTTTCATCGCGGTTTCCGACCACTATAAGCATCTATTAACCTTACGTCAGCTTCGGAATCGCTCTCACGGATTCAGCTCTTATCGCTTGAGTTTTTCTATTCGCCAGAATGCGACGCAACGGTAATTTCACAAACGGTTGTCATCGCTCGCAACGTCTATCCGCCACCACTGTCACGAAATATCCGACTGGTTGGCGCCGCATGCGGTGTCGTTCTCGTGCACCTTGGCATATATCACTCCCGGTTTCCACGATCCCAGAACTAATCCCTCGAAGAACGGGGAAACGAAACGACCGATAAACAACGACGTTGTTATGCACCGCCGTCGAAGTTATCTGTCTGTCTATACTTTACTGATTTCTTCGTCTTACGTATTTTCAATCGAACCAACTAACAGCAAAGTGAAAGTTCAACTGTAATGCGGCGTGCTATTCTTTTTCCGATTGTCTCGTCACATCGCGCACATATCGTGGGGAGAAAACGAGACACTGAAATAATGCTGTGTAAAAAGAGAAAGAGAGAGAGATTGTTTTCTTTTAAAAATTAGAAATATACATAGATATTCATTTTTAAATAATTAGATTCCCTTATATGTTTGTACATATTCCCACTTCGCATCCTAATAGAAACGCGGTAAATCCAAGTGGAACGAGATTTTGCCCAGTTGACGGGGCCATCGTTATGCTCACGGTTCTTACGAGCTTTCCCGCGTAAAGTATGCGCCCGGTTAATGGCTGCGCGGAGAACAGATATTGCATGGAGACGCTTGAGCCCGCGCTTGGTAAGGCGCTACGGCAGGCAATTAATTCCTCCGGCCAGACTTCCGTATCGGAAAGAGATAAACGCCGGACGCTCTCAGTCGAGATCCTCGGAACGTATATTACGGCGCGGTTTTGCAAAGTCTCTTCTTCTCCCGGTCGTGTGTATGCTGCGATCGCGAGAGGAAAGGCGCAAGACACGGCACCTGCATCTCATCCTGTATTTTACCTCGTCTTATCTGATAAAATATAAAATGTTCGGTGTGTGCGATACGATTGTTTCACAAACGCGCAAAAGAAAGGAGGAAGAGAAAGAAACTTTTGATTTAAACAAACGTGAAGTTAGTTACATTTGAGATATTTTTTGACATGTAAAAAACAAACACGCGTTTGTTAAATATAGATTATCACTTTTTTAAAAGATACCACACGCGCGCCATTAATTTTATTCTGAATGATCAAAACTCACTCAACATTTGACGGTAATTGAAAAAGCGAACCGCAAATAAAACTATTCGCGAGAGAATAAAAACATCTCGACACGCATTTCTCAAGAGACGAGAATATTAATGTCATTTGTACGAGAGTAGAAAACTTTTGTTTTGTGTTTTTTGCAAAAAGAGAAATACACTTGTGCTCTGAATACAGCAGCTACAAAACTGATTCTGTTCTCCACGAACAGGAATAACGATGAAAAATGACCGATTTCTGTATCGCGTTTCTCTCTGTGGTAACTATTAGGATCCTCGGATTTAAACCTCTGTGGTCATTTATACGTTACTTCTGCAACAAAGTACGCGCATTTAAAATCGCACCACGCTGCGGCGTCGTCGTATCTAAGTGCTTGCGTGCAACCGCGGGCCTATTTATAGCCACGTTCCTTAAACCGTAGCTGTACCTTTACCCAGATACATTAACTGGCGAAGGTACGTGTATCTGTACCTAGTTACTTTGAAAACGCGCCTTTACACGTCACCGTTTAGGACGGTCCGGTTGCAGAACGAGCAAACTGGCGCCAAGTGAATGTCACCACCACATATTTGGTCCTGAGCGGCGCGCACGCTCACGACGACCGCTCGCGAATGCCTTAAATTCCGCGCGGCTAATTAACTTCGCGTTATGGTGAATCTCGGACTGAATTTAGCCGCGTACAACCGCGAGCTACAATTATCGAGAGTTGTCCTAGGACAAACGCGAGATAGGGAAAAAAAACGCGGAAGATAAAAAAAAAAAAAACGTAATTCTCAAAAGACGACGCTGGCGGTGATGGCAGCGACGTATAATTGCTCCGCTTCGTCGTGTAACGTCTTACTCTCTCTCTCTCTCTCTCTCTCATTCTCGGCGTCGATCTGAATTACTAATCGTGCTTGTTGCTCCTTGAAAAGAAGCGAGCGAAGCGAGTGGGCGACGGGTCGAATCACGCCGGGAGTCGCTTTCAAGAAGATACGCGTTAGAGGCTCGATGACGGGGCGACAGGCGAAATGGATGGCGCGTAATTGCGTGCCGCGATAGCAGAAGAAAGTAAATTTACGAACGGTCCGGCCGTAAATTGCTCGCTGGCGAATTGTGCAGGATGGATGCTCTCGCACGTGAGAGGTGCCGGCGCGTCAACGGAGCGATTTAAATGATGCGCGGGGTTAAAAAAAAAAAAAAAAAAACATTCTGAGGTGAATTCCGCGTGATTAACCGGTGAGAGATTATATCGAATTACTTTGCACTTTGTTTCAATAATTTCGAAAGAGTTAATATCGTCGATAGAGATTAATAATTCCTTTCGGTTTTTCTCTCTCTGTAGTTTGACCCCTAATTAAATAGGTAATTCAATCTTGTTACCAGTGACAGTTCATGCTTATTATTAACTACAAGAGACACATTGTAGTCGTACAACGATCGAGTATATACATTTAATCTCGATCCGAAAGCTGGTTCTTTCGCGAAGTGCAACTATACGATTGCCGGCTTTGACAGTGCGCAGATGGGGTTCTTAATGAGAGTCAAGGTAAATGCGCGCCGCTTAGCATTCACTTACGGGAAGCGGCCGTGTTTCGCTCGCACGAAAAAAATGAGAGCCTCGCAGTCTCTTTGTGTGTGATATCTTGATCGCGCGCGCCGCTGCACTCGAAACGCGGTTTGGTTTGGTTGCGCGACTCTTAACAATAAGTTAAAAAAAAAAAAAAAGAAACGAGAGAACTGACATTCTCAGCGGGGACGTCAAACGTTCGCTAATGCGCATCGCGCGGCGCTTGTAACTAATGTGACATCTCGGTGCCGCAATTAACATATTAATCGTACGATAAGAGCCGTGTGGGCGGACTCTCGCGCGACTCTTATTACATGTATCTTTCGTCTTTGAAACTTCTTCGAGTACGGTGAGAAAAAAAATTGCTGATCGCGCGGGATACGCGCGCGTAAATCACCGCGACGGGAGAAGTGATTCTTATTTCTTGTGAAGCACGTGAGAGGATTAGGTGAGAGGATGCTTTATTACCGCGACTAGAGTTTGCAGAGAGGAGATTTGTGTGTGAAAGTTATCGTTGCATTTTATTAACAATCGACGCGCGTCAAGATGAAATTACACGAAGCGCAGACTTTATCAATACTCATTTCGTTCCGTATAATTACTGAGAAAAATACTTTTTTCCACGAGACAAAAGTTTCGAGCATATTCGAGTATTACGTTATTTTCACTTTCGTCAATTCAAAAGATATCAAGAAAATCTTTGCTCGTGGAAAGATATATTTAGAAAGACTTAAAAAAATCCACGTAAAAAAATGAAATGTACGATTCTGCAAATAATATTAAATTCAACGCGCGTGATATCAATCACTTACTTACGTAATCGCGTATGCATGCCGCAGGATAATGTCACACGGAAAAGATAATAGTCGCAACCTGCTAACTGTACAGTTGAAACATTTATGATAGCCCTAGGAATATTGCAATTAATATATTACTTGTTACGCCGTATCTTACTCTTAATACCGAATCCGTAATTTCGCGCTAGAGGTGATACTTCATCGATGTCGTTTAATCCTCTCAATTGCCGTCAAACGGCAATTAACAACTTGAAATGTTCGCGTCCAATTTGCCGACGATGGTTGGATCGTCTCGCGAATTCGATACATTCTTTATGCGTCTTGTCGATTCTTACGAGAGCAAAACTCTTACACCAGTCTCTCGACGTAAAAAAAAAATAAAATAAAATAAAAAAGAAAAAAAGATTATCTTCTCACTTTTGCGTCGCGCGGTGACATACACGACGAATGACAGACACGTACGCTGAAAGAGAAGTCGGAGTTACACCTGTCTGTCCCTCGTCGGGCGCAATAACACGGAATTCTGATCCCGGCGATCACGAATATATCCTCTCTTCCCGCGCGCACCGCCGCCATCCCGAACCACCGTCGGCTTGTTCTACCACCAAGAACATAATGCCGCGCGGAACAGGTACTCATAACGCCCCAGCCAACTTGTTGAGATATAGCTCGGGTAGTGTTTCAATCGCCGGGCCACGACCGTCGACAATGATACGTGCGCGTATGCAAAGCGTATTACAATATTGGATACCGGGGCTATGCATCACGATAGTCGAAATAAATCATCGGGCAACAAGCCGCGAGACGTGTGGTGCTAGAGAAGTCTTAAATAATTTAGCGATTTTTCGACGCCACGACCCCCGGGGTCACGACGCCCGTGCGCATCGCGTAAATCCCTTCGGACTGTAAGACCTTTCTTCCTCCGTGAGGTCCTTCTCCAACCCTCTTTCTCTCCCTTTTCACGCGCGTCCGAGAGATGCGCGCTCCGCCGCGAGTATATATACTGGAAACCGAGGGAAATCGCCGCGTTTGTTCAAAAAAAAAAAAAAAAAAAAAAAAAAAAAAAAATCGTGCTTCACGTACATCACGCAGAAACGCGCTTCCGCAAATCGAGCAACAAATAAACGCCTTGCGCGCGCGCTGCCGCGGATATTATATAAGCGTTTCAGCATGCAAAAATGAAACCTGTCTCTCTTTGCCCAGATTTTTTACTCAAAAGCAACGGGGGCATAACATTTCTGATTTTTCTTCCGGCAAAGAAATTTTAGTTTCACTGTGTCTCGTCTTGTTTTTTCTTGTTTTTTTCTTGTTTTTCGATTTTTGTTTTTTTATTTATTTGTACCGGAGTCGGAGATATACACAAGTTTCCACTTGCAAAAGTACAGAGAGAGAGAGAGAGAGAGAGAGAGAGAGAGAGAGAGAGAGAGAGAGAGACTTCTGTTTGCTGCACCAGATCAATATTTGCTCTTCCTTCTCATGCGCATCTATTAACGCTAATTTAATGGTAAGGCCACCATCGGAAAACTCGAGAAAAGGAGAAACGAGGGACTGAAAGGTCAGAAAAAGATTTATTAATTTAACGTGTCCGCAAAAAACGTTACACCGCGTCGTGTGTCGAAAATTTTAGGGCAATGTCGCAGACGATGTGTCATATACACACGCATATACATTGAACACATTGAAAAATTATGATTTACGCGAATTGAACACAATATTGCAACACCATGACACGTACAACATTGTGTTTAAAGATGTCACAATGCCACTTGATCCCTTCACGTGCATTCACGTCCGCGCGCGACGCTTTCTCTCATGCTCCCCTTTCCTCTGATTTCTTTCTACTCCTCGATTATAATGGCCAAACACATAATAAAGAGGGCAAAACGCGAGACCGTCGTACGCGATATGTAGGGCGACTAACAATGGAGCACACCTGAGCACGGGCCGGTGCGTTTGAGGTAGCTTTGGCGAGGTAGAAGGTACCGCATGGTGCACCATGGTATGAAATGTCAGGATATAAAAAAAAAAAAAAATACCATGAGGAGAGAAAGAGCACGGAGAAAGGAGCAAGAGGGGCACGGAACAATGCTTTCAGCCTCTTCTGTGTCTTCGTCGTCTTCTTCTTCTTCTTCTTCGTCTTCACAACAGCGCGGCTGATGTTGTTCCGCGCGCCTCTTCGATCCCCCTCCCTCTCCCCCCCATCAACGAGCAGCCCGGGTGCCAGCACGGCGTTCTCCGATTTGTTCGCGAAACGCCGAACACATGCGGTCACCTGGTATGCACATCGTCGTATAAGCGCGGCGTATTGTCCAGTCGCGCGTGCAATCGCGTGTGCGTGACTTGTGTTATTCGCGTTCGCGTGTCACTCTCTTGTAAAGAACCGCGCTACGCTTCGGCTTTCGGCGTTTTCTCATAAAACCACAAGTGATGGAATTTTGTTAATACATTCACGCATATTATTTTTCAATAACAATATTTGTTGTTTATTTAAAAAAAAACAGATTAAAAATCTGCTTGGCTTGCGAATTTGCTATTTTGTTTTTGTTTATAAATATACTTAAAGAGAGTGTAACACTCCTTAAACTTTATTAAACAGATCATATTTATTTGTTTCTAATTTTCAACTCAACTCTATATCTCTCTGTTTATAAAGCGGCGTTACAAAAAGGGCAATACATTTGACTACGTGATTTATTTAAATGTTACTTCGCATTATGTCTACAATTCTCTGCTTGACGCCGTTAATAACTCCCCTTTGATCAATTACTTCTCAAGTACTTTCGACGTTAATGTTTTTTCCACAGCTACGAGGGGGAGATCATTAACCATTGCAGCTTCGTTGCTCCCGACATTAAAACTTAAAACGGCAGTGATATAATTACAAGCAACGGCTAAAATTTACTCTCGTCGTAATTTTTATAAATCGCGATTAATACCGAGCTAAGAAAAACATGAGTAATTGCTAACTTTTGTCGATTTTTTTTACTTTACGTGCGTAGATGTGTAAATGTCGCGAGATAATGAGAACACTCGGTATGGTTTCAATTTTTTTTTTTTTTTTTTGCTAATAACTTTTGTTCGAAGCTAACGTAACAAACGCGGTGTTGTAAAATATATTCCGTTTGCGTGTTTTTTTCTTTTTTCCCGGTGATACAACCGCATAAAAAAAATCTCTCAGGCAAAATATACGTCTCGAAAAAATGTATTCGCGCGTACAAAAGCTTTAAATACATGTTTAAATTTACAAAAACAGAAATGTCAGCGTGCGAATGTAATATAACCACCACCGCGAGCGGCATCGCCGTAGCAACTCTATGCTTAATTCCCGTAAATTATATCGATCCTGCCATTAAAGTCGCGGCGAATGAGAATTACCAACGTTGGAATTCTGCAGAAGAAACTTCACACATACTACTCAAAGAGAGCCTGTGAGCGGGATTCTCTCCGAGCGAGTCGCATGAAAGGAAAACATAATCTGGTGTGTTCGTAGCAAAAGAAGCTTTCACGCGCGCGGCATCGGATTATTGCTCCGTGCTAATAGCCGCCGCCAATAAAAATGGAACGTCGAATGTCTGAACGTCGATGAATCCAAAGAATATTGACTCTCCCATTGAATTATGAAAGAGGACAAAAACAAAAAATAAAAAAGAGAGGAGAAAGAGAGATTTCAACTGATTACCACTTTGACGGAATCCAAAGCAAATTCAGCTTTCTACTTTTGTAAAAACGAAACAAAAATTCAAGTAATAAACTTCCTTGCTAATATATTTCTGAGAGAGAGAGAGAGGTTCCGTTAAATGTTATTTACGGGCTGTCTTTTGCATTCACCGAGAAATACGACAACAGAGTTGAGAGGGGGATAATTAAAGTCCTCCCGAGTGTCGCCTTTTCTTTGTCCAGCCTCTTCGTTGTCTCCTTTTTTACTAGCGACATTTTATAGTTATTTCCCGTCCGTGTCTATCCGCGACCTTCAGGGACGTCATGAATATAACACGGATGAGCGATCTCGTCAGCTAAATCTCCAAGATAAGATGCAGCTTCCTCTCCGGTCGTTATTTGTTCGCGTTTAACACGTGTACCGAAATAGAAGTACGAGTAGGTATCCGACACACACACAGTTTTCGTGTTTATTAGCAGGAGATATTGTGCACGTTTTTTCCTAAACTGAATCCGCACAAAACGCGTATTATGTGCAATAATACGAAAATTTAGATAAAACAAAAAAACAGTCACGCGTCAACTGCGACATGTCGGACATCGCGTAACGGTGGTAACGGTTCGAAGCCTTTTCAATCTGAGAGCGTCGTATGTACGACATTCCTTTCCTCGAACGCTATCTAACCGTATAACTTAATCGAGCTTCGATTTATTTTAACTCGCTGTTACGTACGCACGACGAGCAATTTCATCGTTGAGAGAAGCTGCGGCAATCAAATCCATGGCGCGCTCAACGCCATGAATCTCCGAACGCGGTGAACAATAACACCGCGCGATGCGTGCGTCTTGGTGATGGTACGGTGCCGTGGCTGATAGTGAAAATCGGAGCAACTTGATCCGAGGGACCAAGGGCCCCCGGGCTGCACAATAGAGACCTGCTCTCAACAATCGCGCTCGAAAAGACGCTAGGCCGTTTTAGATTGAGGAATATTGAAGCATTGTGAGAGGCCGCGCGCGGTCGACATGCGTGTCCGTATAACGCGCGTGTATACGTTACGTGCGTTGACAATGGGAAGCCCAGTGGGTGCGTTAATCCGGCATGTGTGAGGCTGGACTGTGGGAATATTTTGTGGAAAGAGAGAAGGAGCAAAAGAGAAGAGAGGAATCGCGGGACGACGACGAGGAGGAGGAGGAGGAAGGGTAGGGCAAGCAGTCTTGGCTCTATTGTTGCATCTCGGCGATACTATCTGCCGTACACGCGATGCCTCTGTCGGCGAAGCCGACAGTGTTGACTCGCGTTCAAAGTCTCGTACGCTCGTGTGT
This sequence comes from Pseudomyrmex pallidus, assembly GCA_014825455.1. Taxonomy (NCBI): domain Eukaryota; kingdom Metazoa; phylum Arthropoda; class Insecta; order Hymenoptera; family Formicidae; genus Pseudomyrmex; species Pseudomyrmex pallidus. The sequence continues at coordinate 68,790 of QVNV01011632.1, forward strand.
GCGCGTCTTTTCTCTCTTTCTCGTTCGTCTCTCTCTCTCTCTCTCTCTCTGTCTCGTTCGTCTCTTTCTCTGTCTTACGCCGGAGCTCGTCTGGAGGTAATTGCCGCGAACAACTGCGGAGGAGCCGGCGATCGCCGTGGACAGGTCTCTCGCCATTTATCGAATGCTGCGTGTATACGGCGCACCTTCGTCCGGAACCGATAAACTCATTCTCTATACTATATAACTCGCGATCCCACCGATGGGCTAATAACGGAAAAGAGGTTTCGGAAGCGTCATCCGGATGACGTATATGCACGTAGTGGAAAGGAGGAGCGAGCAGGCGAGCTCGAAGACAATCGGAAGACGAGCGAAGCTCGTCACTCTGTGAGTCATTCTTCTCGCTTTTCTCATATCAGCGGATGTTACTCGCGTTATCGATTTTCCCGTTAGCCTTCGGTTAGTTACGCCGAGTTATTTTCGAAAATTACCGCCGGGAAACAGCTTGCAGATTTTCTTTTTTTTTCTCTCAACGCTGCAGCGATTTCTCAATTGACTTATTAATTGAATTTATTACAAGTTTCTAATATATGTATGTACGGGTACACACATGCGGTTTCGAAAACTGGTTGTTCACAATGAACTCTTTTTGTTTTTCAATGTGTCTCGAGCAACTCTCCTCCCTTCCTCCCATTTGGATCGCGTTCTCTTATCAGGACGTTGCAATTTCATTCTTTCGGTCGAGTGGTTTCGAAATTCCAGCTCTGACGGGGCCGACACCCAACGACGACGTCTCCGCGCCCCCTTAACAGTCCCCCCCGTTCTAATCTCGAGAGCGGACATCGAGTCGTTGTACTATGTCGCCGGTGATCGGTCAGAGGATCGCTCTCTCGGAAAAGTGGCCGGGCATTTTTGTAGTCGTTGAACGTGGGAATGATTTTCGAGACGGGGGAACGGCTCGAGAGGAGAGGAAAGGAGAGGAGATGGACGAAGATGAAACGAGGAGGAACGAGGGGCACCTGGACGCCTCTCTGCGAGCCAGTCTTCTTCTGATGCGCGAGCGCGCGAGCAAACACACGGGCACAGACGTACCGGTAACGTTGCACGTGCACGGGATCGAGTGCCCACGAGCACGCTCGCAATGCAACACACGTGTCGCTCCCTTGTATGCACGTTCATGCAGTTTGTAACGCGCGGAACAGGTATTCCCCCATTGAAATAAGGTAACGTCGCGAATATGAAATATACTCCCTTGTACAACTTGATAATCCGTGGTTACCATAAATCCTGAGTGATTATCCGCGTGTCTATTTATAAGCCTTGTGGCGTCGCCCTCACCTTCGCAAGCCCCCCCTCTCTCTCTCTCTCTCTCTCTCTCGCGCTCTTCCCGCACCACGTATCTCCCCTTTCTTTACTTATCTCTTTTCTCTTTGTTCGGGTATTCTCCCGGTATTCTCGTTCTTCCCGACGAGAAGCTGCGAGAGAGCCCCGAAAGGGTCCCGTACGTACGTACCTACGTATGTACGTACGTACATACATACATGCGTGTCACGGCTTTCCATGGCGCGCGTAAAGACCTTCGGAGATATACGCCCGATATAGGATTAATCGGCTTACGACGACAGCCGCGTTCTTTCGCATCGAGAAGAGCGAGAATGGTCCGTTGCCGAACCGTTTGTCCGCACCTGCGACAAAGGTGTTGTTGATTGGAGGAGGTGCGGCGTGTTGTTCCGCGAAAAGAAAGTTTTTATATAATGAACGACAGGACGGAAAGAGAATAATAATGCAAAAAACGCGGAGACCGATCGGTTTTTCAACGTCCTCGCGGAATAATCGCGAGGTGTGATTAATTTGTATTTAATTCTTTAAGACACACGAGTGAATTTGTAGTACGAGGACAGACTAGAGTCTAAGTGGAGCTGCGGAGATGGGAAATAGCGTTCGCCGGACCGGAGAAAATACAAGGAAAACGTATTGACTTGGGAGATAATAAATAATTCAGTTTGATGTACGAGCTTCAATATCGCGAGAGATCTAACCGCGTGGCGCGCACATCCGTACACGGATATGCGCGAGTGGGTTGTCGCATTTTGCCTCGCAGACAGATACGTGCATATCGATCATTCTGGATGCATTGACAGCTTCATTCGAGAGCACATATTCCGGTGGAATTACACCGAGTGTCCCTCGTTTCCTCTTTGGCACGAGATTTCGGAATGTATTAAAACGCGCTTTCTCTCGTGTAATATAAGACACGCAATGTCATCGAATCATTAGGGTGCGCGACAGCGCTTACTGAATAATTAATAACGTTATTTATCATTGATTGTCTCATCTGCATAAAGTATTCCAGAGTTTATTTAACCGCATCATGTGTTTGCAATAAAACGTTTTTTTGTGCTTGTGAAAGAAATAGAATATATGCGATAACGGGTATCAAAAAAAGTCATGTACAGAAGGGAGAGAGAGAGAAAGAGAAAATAACATATACATATGTTACACTCACATGCTGCATTTACGTAAACATATAACGTTTTTTTTTTTTTTTTTTTATCTTTTTGCCTACATTATTGAATGTGACTTTTTACATGCACACACGCGCGCATATTTTAACAATACACACATTTATTATAAAAGAGCTATTTACAGAGTCAGAGACAAGTTATAAGTTGTTATTCTATGTTTATTCTCTATACGCGCGCCCCAAAGCGCCACGTATGTGCTTAAAATACTGCAACACAAATTTCTCAAGTGATAGCAAATAGCTGGGAGCGATAAGTAATCGAGAGTCGATCTCGGAGAGCACTCTACGGAGAGAATGATTTTCGGTTCGCTCAGCGCGCGCGCGCGCGCGCGGAAGAGGTCAATGCTGCGAGAAGGCGAGGGAACCGAGAGTGTAACGTCGTCGCCACAGGCGCTGCGGCAAGCTATTAAAAACCCAAGTTATGAATGAAAGCCAGGCTGAAATAGAATGGCACGCTGGGTCCCGCCCACAGGAACAGGTACGAACACCACAACCACACACACACAGTCTCTCTCTCTCTCTCTCTTTCTCTCTCTCTCTCGGCTAAGTCTGGTGTCAAAAGATTCCCGAATGGCTACAGACGATTACCGAGTGATGTGCAAACCGCCGCCGTTGGCGCCGCCTCGCGCGTAGAACCGGTAGACGATTCTTCGGATAATTTAATTACTATGCACATGTCAAAATCAACTTGTTCACGTCAATATCCGTGTGTGTTACGTGAAACTCCATTAAAAAAAAAAAAAAAAAAAAAAAAAAAAATCATTAACGCGTCAGGAATTCGTTGTGCGGTTTTTTCGTGATGTCTAGTATCCTTTCTCTGAGAGGAACTTTGTAAAAAAACATTTATAAGAGCTTTTTTTTACATCGACTTGTTATATACATGTGTACATAACATATGTACAAAGTCCGAGTGTACGTATATATATTTAATCAGTTGCGCGTGTGTAATTGTTTAACGAGGGCGCATGTTGAGCAGCATATGATGGTATCGACAGATAACGTATGGAAATCGCGACGCTAAGGGTTTTCGGGAAGGGACACGATGTATCCGACTATCTGTCACATTCTTGATGTCAGCAGTCGGAGGGCCGGTACTCCGGGCGTCCTGACGATTCAATTAGGATTCAGGCATGCAGCAAAGGTCCGGATCTTCTTCTCCTCGCCGTCTGTTCCCCTTTCGCTTCTTTCCTTCGTCGTATAATCGATCGCCGATTTCACGAGAGATCCGACCGTATACGCTCGCGTGGCTCGCGTTGATATATGAAGTTTAGGAACCAGATACGTATACACGAGCTCGCACGGCTATCGAAGGATCTCCGTCCGAAAGCGATACACGCGACAAGTGCAAAAAAGCTAAAGAAAAAAAAAAAAAAAAAACGCGATCGCTCAATATATCGTCGGTTATTAATTCAAGTGTAATCCAATTACGCGTATCACGTGTGTGTGTGTGAATTGTTCAATATCGTCACTCACCGCGTCGCTTCTCTTTCAGATTTTCACGCTACACGACGAAATATGAGCGAATACGACGTGAGTGACTTTACTCACGAGTTTATTTTCAAGGCGCTATATTTGACGCGCGAACAATGTTCGCCAAGGGGCTGCCGCGTTTAATCAATCGCGAAAGGAGAATTCAGTCGTTACACCACGTCGCGCAGCACACAGACGAGCCGGCGGCCGCCCGGCGAGACTAAGGAAGTGGGACCAAAGCATCGGACCAAGGGCTGAAAGCCTCGATGAAGCCATCGCCGAGAAGCGTCGCGGGGACAATGGAGCAATCAATAGGGTAATGTGAGGACACTTTATCGAATTATCGATGCGGTCGACACTGGCGTACCTACGGTCAATGGACACGGGTACCCTGCTTTTCGAACGAACCCTTACTCGCCTCGTCCGTTCCCTTCCCCCTCCCACCCACCCGTCCGCAGTCTCTTGCCGTCTCTCTTACGCGGATGTATATCTCTCTGCCTCGCTCCCTCTGCTCACCCCGTAGTTCTCTCTTTGCTGCTTTCAATCTGTCTATCCGCGTCTCTTTCTCGCAGGTTCCCGTCAATGTTCGGGCGACTGATAGAGCCGGAGCATCCGTGCCGTAACAAGCTCAGTCGCCCTTGACACTTTGGGCCGTTAATGTCCGAGAGGCACGCGATAAATCTGGCCACCCTCCCCCCGAAGCGTATATTTCTATCTTACCGCAGTGCTGTATTTCCTTCGGAGTGTCCTTCGGTGTGGACGAATGAGTTGCTCCGCGGCGTATGTCATCTCGCACGTCGCTCGCTGCTAAAGATACTGGTTTGTACTATCTCCTCTGCACGCTCCGTGTTTCTTTATCGCTTAGGCGATCACCCCGCAAATAAGTTTTGCCGCGCTTTCCTTCCGCTTTTCCTTTCGCTAAGATAATTGTTGTCCTGGCTGTTGCATGTAACGGCACGTAAAAATCAAATAACAAAATCCCGATCCGGCAGAAACTCCGTTTTGCGAGGCTTTTTCCGCTTCTGCACGTTTCAACACTTGCGCGTTCGCTCGTGGCAATCTCTCTCTAATCCACGATACATAAATCTGCTCGTCCGTTTGACGGGAAATCCATAACGGAGGTAGAGAAGAAAACATGCAAAGGACACAACAACGCGCAGTTAGAAAATCCGGTCGTGAGTGGGCTTCACGACCGAGCGCGGTGGACGTTTAACAGGGACGGTGGTGGGCCGATATTTTTACGCGACTCTCGGTCACATATTTCATGTCAGTTTGACTGGGACGTTTTCTTTTTTTTTTTCTTCTTTTTTTTTTTTTAATCCTCCGCGTCTTTGTATATATCGGAATATCGTCGCGACGCGCACGCGCACATACGCACGCGTATACACGCGGTTGTAATTGCCGCGGCCGGTCTTCGGGTGCTCTCTTATCTTCTCCGTACGGTCTGGCTAACAGCGAGTCGCGGTCGCGTCGCGTCGCCCCGCGTCGCCGCGCCGCGCCGTGTCGTGTCGGGTCCCGTGAAGCATGCCCGATTGACCGCGTGTGAGAACACGATATCGCACGAATGAGTTATGATCCTTATTCGAGGATTTGCATACCGATTCATTATGCGCCGGTAGAACTCAAAATTGGAACGCAACATGGCGCAACAGATCGCGCGCTGCATGAGACGTCGAAGAAGGGCGGCAGCAGAAACGATAAATCAAAGGCCTTCTGCTCCGCGCGTTTCTCTCTCTCTCTCTCTCTCTCTCTCTCTTTATGTCTCTCTTGATCTCTCTTTCTCCCTTTTCGCGAAGCCCATGCAAATCGCACTCACGTTAATGGCGAACCGATCCGGGAAAAGAAAGAGAGGCGTCCTCCGTGTAACTTTCCGCGTGCGATTTTGCGCGCGCGCGCTTCAAATACGCGAATTACCTCTGCGAAGGCCGCCGCGCGCACAGATGTACTAAATTGCGTGCAAACAAATCACTTTGGCATAATCGACGTGAGCAAATACAGTTGTGTAATGTTTTTTGACGTTGAGTAATTCGATTTATGTGACGACAGTGCTATTGTCGACACATGTTCTGTGACTGGCACATTATTATGTTCGAGGAATGTTTGACGATTGTTTGAAATATTTTTCTCGTCTTCTATACACAGTGAGGAAATTATCGGTATCGCAAAAAAATGTCTTCAATGTCTTCGACTTATTATTGTAACTGTTTTACAATGATTGTGTATCTCTAATGTTTGTCTTTTGAGATTCCTCTGTCGGAGGTGAGGAAACAAAAACAATACGAGCGAGGCATAAAACGAGCAATAATGAGAAAGAGAAAGGCGGCTTCGAAAGACGGATGAACGGATTGTCTGAGATAAGAGGAGCTGACAGGTGAGGTACGTGGGCGAAGGCGGGACAGATAGGCCGATCTGAGAGTATACATGATGCTATCTACGTGATTTTCTTACAGCTATATCATCGTTTTTTTTAATTTTTTTATTTTTTATGCAACATCAGCATCTCATAATTTATACTTAATCCTAACAGAGTTTTTTTATTTTATTTCTGGAGCAAAAAATATTAATATATCTTATAAAATACTCTTGTTTTTTTGCCACTTCTGTTAAATTGATCACCATTTTGTTTAAAATCTATCCTATAGTAATTCTTCAATCTTTATTTAAAACATATTTACGTAATTTTCAAAACAGGAACATAGAAAATATATTCGAGATTAACTGACAAACAATACACGTGCGGTTGTGCTGTTTGGAGATTTCAGTCGTTGGCGATTTTGTTTCACCGGGAAACGTTGATGATTATACATATCATTCGCGAATAATCCGTCATCCTGGCCTAAATGACTTTCTCATCTAAGGTAGCACAATATCAGGCAGGTAGGTAGCGCAGGTGGGAGCAGGGAGACGATTGCCCGCACGACTGCGTTAAAGCGCGCGTATCCGCAGCTTAAACAGCAACGGCAGCAGCGTCGGCAGCAGCATCGGGAGTAAGCAGAAGCAGCAACGGACACCCCTCCATGATCGCAGGTTGTTTCTCCTTTCGTCTCTTCTTTCACGCTGCTCGCTGTCTTCTCTTGCCTCCTCCTCGCCAGTGGTTAGTCCTGACTCCCTCTTTTCTCCCTCTTTCTTTCTCTCTCTCTCTCTCTCTTTCTTTCTCTCTGTATCCTCCCTCCTCCCAGATCCAGTGTGTTGTTTGTCTCTTTCACTCTGCCCCATCCCTCCTGATCTCTCGCCGTCACTGTCTCGCTTTCCCCCTGCCCGTTTCTCTTGAGTCTCTTTAGTTTTGTGCGCTACCTGCCTGCCTTGTGGCCCGTATCGTATCGTATGTAAGTGAAGCGAGGTGCCGTGGCGCGTGAGCGGGACGAGGCGAGGCTCTCGGGGCCTCGAGACGACGAGCAAACCTGTGTGCGAAACGGCATGGCGTTGTCTCCTCGTGTGTAGTAGACACACGGCTCTCTCACACGTGCTCACGCACGTACGTATATATATTGCGCGGCCCGGTGCGACGTAACGGCGAACAAACTTCGAAAGAGAAAGAGAGAGAGAGAGAGCACTCTCGCGCGCGCGAGGGGTCCGCGTTCAGGCCAGCATCCTACGCATACAGGTGCGTAAACGCGCGAGAGTGCTCTCTCGATTCCGCTCTTGTGAACGCGAAGCTGTGCGAGCTATGTGAGAGCGCGTAAGTACACGCTGTACACACACACACACACACATACGCGCGCGTATGCGTGTATTAAGGAAAGATCCCAAAGAGAAAGAAAGAGAAAGAATACGCACACACGCGTCTACGTCTGGTACCGCTCGCGATTGTGTGCGCGGCCAGTGCACACAAGAGCGCGGACTCCCCTCCCGCCGGAGCCACACTCCACCTCCTCCTACCTCTCTCAGTCTCTACCTCCTTCTTCTACCTGCCGGCCCGGTCGACACACATGTGTATGTGTACCTTGGTCTTCAGTGTAAGATCTGAACCAGCGGAGAACGCACGCTATTGTTATATCATTATCATTGTCATCGTTCGTGGCTGTTCGTCCGCGCCCGTTTCCGCCGCCTGGTGTGCCGTGAACGTTTCGCGTCGACGCTTGTGTGGTACCGCGACGGTGACCGGGACCAGAAATTCTTGCGATCGAACCCCCGAATTGCCCGATCACGCATGCATGCACGCGCCGGTGTCCGGATCTGAAGGAGAGAAAACGTTTGGACATGTACGAAACTGCGTCAACGGGGCGAGGGATTCGCCACGTTCCTCAGCGGCGCAGATAGGGTCGAAGGACGATGGGATGTGATACCGCGTTACTTAACGACGAGACGTGCACGAGATAGTACAGTGTGAGCACGTGGGATACATCGTACCCGTGAATCGATGTCGTCATCGTCATTATCAGTTTCGTAATCGCGATTGAATCACTCAAGAATCATTCATAAAGAAATCTTTTAAGAGAGAGAGAGAGAGAGAGAGAGGGAGGGGGAGAGAGAAAGAGAGAAAAAGAGATTTTACATATCTCTATAAATAGTCTGTAGAACCGCCGTGGCAAATAAGTGGATTGTTAAAGAGCATCGTTAAAGTTAACGCGACGATGATCACGGTCTAAAATATTCATCATCGATCGAGGTTTAAGATTTATGGATTTACGATGTGAGTGATTCTTCACGACAGCGATCGGAAGTAATCGATCACGAGGGAATAGATCAGGATTAAGAGGACCCGATGACGGGGAGAAAGCGGGGAAGGCTCCGAATCTCGACGGACGAGAAGGGCGAAGTAGATCGGACGGGTACTATATAGGTGACGCTTAATTAAAGCGATTAGACTTTGGGGTTAATTGTTCTGGAACGTCAAACCTTCTCTCTTACATGATTCTGCCGCCGCCTTGTTTGTTATCGTTGCGTCCCTTTATAGAACTGGAGAGGCCAACGATCGAGCCAATTCGATAAGCCTTGACTCATTGCTCGTCTCAAAAAAAAAAAAACAAAAAAAAAATTATCGAATCGAAGACCTATCCGAAAGGAAAAATAAAAAAAAATATTTGGTGCTAACCTTGCCTGTGTTGTGATACTACTCTACTGTTACTGACTTTGACAACCGTTCAACAGCAATTTTTTTGTATCTCGGTGAAAAAAAAAACGTTATTTTGGAATCTCTCTTCTGGTTGGTTTTCTTCTTTTTTTTTTTTGCAGTGTGTGATCAGTAAAATATACATCATCCGATTCTTCTATCACTTATATTTATTAATTCGTTCTTCCCGAGTGAGATTGAGAGTCAATTCGCGGAGTCTCTCTCTCTTGTAGTTTTGCCGCGCGCCGTTGTTTCGATAATGCGAAACAGCGGGGACTCGGATTATTACGTGATCGATGTGATCTCGATGATGATTGCTCAATTAGTTGTAAACGTGAGTATGTATGGTGCACCGTGAAAAAAAAAAAATTTCATCTGGTTTGTCCGGCTTTCTTGTGGGCCGCGCCGTGATTAGTGCGAGATATTGCCGTCTGATACAGAGCCGAGCAGAAACGTAGAGCAGTGTAGGTGAAAACACCTTGACGACGAAGTGAAGTAGTCCTTAAACCTCGTGTCAGGTGCCATCGTAGAAAGAAACAGCTAGCCGGTGAACGAGTAATAATAATCGTGATGACGAGTGACTCGCATGATGGACGTTTCGCTTGCTCGGAAGTAGCCCGTTGATACCGACGGTAAGTCGCAATGTTTTGTTATTTCCGAAAACAAAACGGTGTTACATTTTTTTTTATCCACGTGTTTTTCTTTGTTTTTCTTTGGACAAAAACGTTTCGTGCGAAGAATCTCTCCGCATTCTCGCGATGTCTTTTCATCGTGAACTGCGCAATATGTGTGTAAATATATTTTAGTTCCATTTCTTGTGAACGAGATCATTGCCTATGCGCGATTTTCCTCTCACACATGAATGGTGAACTATTACGTATCTCGACGTTTCACGTGATATCACGTCGTTGAAGACGCGATACTCTCGCAGAAGACACTTACAAACGGAGAATTAATCTTTCGCAGACGTAATAAGGAATTTTCAAGTCATTACATGGAGATGTATTTCGATTCGCGAAAAAAAGCGACATCGCAAAACTGTCAATTAGTTGTAGAGATGTTGAGAGAGCAACTGAAATAGACACATTTCGCGTCCTACGTTCGCAAGATCGCAGCGGATTCGACCTCGCGTCTCACGCAAATTCTCGCGCGCGTAAATTGCGATCGCAAGAAGACCTAAATTCTCGACGAGAATTCTCAGATATAAATAACACACGTCAGGTCACGTGAAACGGCGAATTCTTAAATTTCGATAACAATTGTTCGGCATTTCTGTAAACATCGTGAACAAGACTACATTGTCCAACGCGACTATAGCTAATTGTATCACGCGGCACGTGATCACGACCTGGCCGAGTCTCGGGTTGGAAGTAGCAAAACTCACGTTTTGTTTCACGCAGACAGACGTCGGTCCGACAATGCCGCGTGAACTATTTCGACAAAAGTCGTCGTGATCGTCGCCATTGTATTGCCAAAGTGATTGGTTTTGAAACACCGCGGAATGCCGCGCGCGCCCGTCTGTCTTCTCAGAACACACGTTTCTCGTTTTGGTAGACCGTGTCCGTAATAGGACGTCGTGTTATTTTAATTAAAGGTACAAGAAAATTCAAACGGGGTTGCGCTGCGCGCGCACAGAACAATTGTCAACGAGAGAAAGAGAGAGATTGCGCGAGTTGTGATGCACATCGCGACACGTTCGCGACTTTTTCTCCTTTGGATCGCGCGTTTATTTTTCTCCGATCTTTTGCGGTGACGCGCGCGCGCGCGCGCTAATAAACGAGAAAAGAAATCACCTGACAATCGTGTCAATCATTTGGAAAGTTGCCTCTGTTGAGTGACTTCTTCGAAAAGAAACTGTGTGTACACTCTATCGCTTGTATTCTTATTGACTTATATTTGTATCACGAACGCGCGTATATCGCGATACGTTGTATCATTTCGCGGCGAGACACTTTCGATAACGATCTGAAAGTACGAGAGACACAGTCAAGAAATGTTTCGAACGGGCTTTAGCCGAGAATTATACGATCTTGCCGATTGTTGTAAATAGAACCCGGCGATGTGACAAACTCGTATATCTTCTTCGCCGCGTGATTACAATTCCGGCGCAATAAATTGTTAATCAAAGCACTTAATTACACTCGGGGGAGAATTTCTCGGGATCTAACGGTCACCGGAATAAGTCACTGCGGCGGCCCGTGTGTTATTATCCTCCATTACGTACGCGGATACCCTAGATGCACAATGCGCACAATGTACTCGCAATCGGGGTATTAAAAGAAGGCAGAAAATTGAGACGTCAACGTGTGACGTCGAGAGAAGAATCTTTTTCGCTTATCGTCGTCGTTGCACCTTGCTTCATTTTCACGCGGCTCTTTTATTCTTCTCTACTGTGTTTCTCTCTGTAATTCAAATGTGTTACACGCGTTAAATACACGTACGGCTATCTTCGATACACCTGCTGCAGCATGACCGTTCGACCGCGAAACAGTACGTGGTGTGTAGTCACGAAATCACGTTCCCCACGCGCTGACACACACACACACACACACGCACGGGACCTGTAATAATTTTTTTTTTTTTTTATATATAGCGGCCATATTTTTTACTTTAAAGGAGTGTGCCTGTCATCAGTGATTTGGGTGCGTGGAAGTGCCGGTTTTATAACACGCGCGAAGGGGAAGGGCAGAGGAGAAGAGACAATCCAATTAAGGGCACATTTGTATACTTAAGTGCACCGATATCGATGCATAAATCGCGCCGCGCTCGACGATTTATAGCTCCGCCGAATGTCGTAAAACGTTTTACCGCGAAAGATACGCGCGCGCTGTGCGGATACCTTCTCGTTCTTAGAATTCTCAATCCGTACAGATATTTAACGATACGTACACACACACACACGTTGCAACGCAACGTACAAGATATATCTTTTCGCGATAATAAATCTGTCGATTACAAATAATGAGCGATATTAAAAAGCCCACGGTGACAAATCGTTATCTGGTGTGTACGTAGAGTGATATGTACAATGTATCTACATATCGGTAAATATATATCTTTACGCAGCGCAAATTATAAATAGCGTCGTGCCATTGTGCGCGCAAATAAGCGATACATTTATATAGAGTGTGGGGAAAAATTCTCTCTCTCTCTTCCTTCCCATCTTTAATTTTTCCCGCGCGACGCAGAAGACTCTCGTCGTCTGTAGCGACAAAATAAAAACAACGACAGAAGCGCGTTTACTTTTTATATTGCTAAAAGTTGTCAAAGCGAAGTTGTCCTCACCGGGCAAAGTCAACCACCCCCTCCGTAGCACGCAAAAGAGTTAAATCCTTTACGCGCTGCGTCACAAAGAAGAGCAAGTTGTTGGTAACCCTTGCGAAAAGATGACGCGCGCGCGCGCTTGTGGGGCCCTCTCACTCATTCGTTCGCGTCGAAATGTGCACGCGCAGCTGACGAGATAGAAGGTATATTTTCCCTTTGTCGTAAATCTTCTTCGCTTGTTTCTCGCGCGCTCTTCAACGATCGTCGTTGAGAGTTACGTACGTCTCTGTATTCTCTGATGCTCTTACGACCGTTTCGGTGTGTTAGAGGCTCGTAAATGTTCAAAATGAAATCCTTTAAAGCACACGGCATATTCATTTTGTGCGTAGCAATTTGCATGTAAATTTCGCCGCGCGCTCGTACGCGAAGATATCGTAATTTTCCGCGTCAAAAACACAGACGTTTTCTTCCAACCCACCCGCGCAATCGTCGCGATCAAACTAATAATAAGTACGTGAACTGACTGACGCGCTCTTGTTTTCGAGATTCACAGAAATCTGAACGAACTGCTCGCAATTTTATAACGCGGGGGGGGGGGATACATTGAATATCCGAAACACTTCGCGTTGCTCGCACGCGATAACTCCTTTCGACATTCGACAATCACTAATTGCCGATACGCGTTCGATATGTGTGTTGTAAGCAAGATCTATCTCTTTCCAATCAGTGTTTTCCTCCGTGTATACTATATATAAGCTTTGTATCACGGCTGCGTTTGAAATGTATATCCGCGTATACACGTTTTTTCGTTCGCGCTTCTCGCTCGATTTGTCAAGGCGATATCAGTTCGATATCAGCAACGCGAATTGTCGATGCCCGCGGAGACACAGAATTTTTGCGAGACAGGTTGTTCTGTTCCGCCGACAGAACACCGAGAGAGGTAATATACAATGCGAATGTTCGCGATCTGTCTCCGCGAGCTGCCGATCTCGCTCGCCTTGGCATGGAAAATGCTCTCGCGCGCGTTCTCGTGTGCCCTAATAGAGCGCTTTGTTCAAAACCGAACCTCAATTGTTACGGCCGGTTACGCGGAGTTGAACAATGTCCAGTCAGCTACGGAGATTGTGTCTCGAAACGCGCTCGTCCACCGATCGCGGCATGCGCAACCGATCTTATCTCCGGTACCCGGAGCGAAATGCAAATTGAAGTTTCCCCGCATGATAATTGGTCCTCTTTAAAAGCGTTCATCTATCTGAGAGAATCGCGCGCGCGCGCGTATAGACGACGCGCCAATTGAGTTTGCCGTCATTTTTATCGGATCGCCCGACGCGAGGCACATAAATATTGAAACGTTCAATAATCATAACAGCGTTTTCAACCAGCGCGCGACAAGTCGATTATCCCGTTCCGTTGCATGTCGCGTTGTCATTTGTACAGGTAAGACCGAGCCGAAGTTGTTCGTCTTATCGACAGCTCTGTAACACTTTAGAACGTAATCGCGCGATAGAGCGTAGTAGATTAGACAGTGGCGTTCTTATCTCAGTTAATTATTTGAATTATATTCGCATAAAATAGATTTTATGTGAATGGTGAGAGATAATTTGTTTTTTCTCAAGAAGAGAAATTTATGTGAATGATGAAAGATGAATTTTTTTTTTGTTTTCTACACACACGTGGCTTTAGCAAGGCCATACTTGTGTGACTCAAATTGTGATGACCTGTCCGTGAGACCGTCCGAACTCGTCGAATCTTTCTTTATATGTATATTTCGACGAAGAATATTATAAATACAAAATATCAAAGTAATTCGGATTTAATGTTCGTGGGTTCGGGCCTATAAAACGAGGTAACCGATGCCAGTCGAAAAATAAAGTGAAACGGATATTCTTCCCGCGTTCACGATGGCTTTCACATTACGGCTTAAGAAACAACACGCCCACTTGACGATTACTTGAAAACGATCTCCCGTTCTCTCGTAACATTCTACAACCGATTCATTATCGAGATTAGTTTGAATTAAATCCCAAGTCGTAAAGCGAATACGACTTAGAAGTAGGTAGGTGTGTGTTTTTATATGTGACAAAATTGTTTTCAATCTTTTGCGCTGTATCTCTTCTGTAAATGTGTGTGTGTGTGTGTGTGTGTGTGTGTGTGTGTGTGTGTGTGTGTGTGTGTGTGTGTGTGTGTGTGTGTGTGCATGTGTAACAATTCCATTCGTAAGGTATAGATACACGTGATATCTTGTGAAATAGATCGCACTTTTCGCGCGACGTGTTTCGCACGATCGCGAACAACGAGAGAGATCTCAAGAATCGAAGATCCGTAAACTTCCATACGCGCGCGCGCGTGTGTGTATGTCGTAATTTAAAATCGTTCCAAATTTCTGTCTAACTTGATGCATCTACCTGCACGCGAGCGCGGAACGTTATATACCTGCAGCTGCTTATGCTATCGATGAAACGGTCATCGACCCAAACGGACAGGTATCCTCTCTCGGCCCTAACGAGTTTGCTCCTCGGGCCTCAGAAAATGTCAACGAGAGCGTTGTCGTAGTGTCAACGGTGCGGATCGCGAGCGGTCATTCGCGCGGCTGTTCTCTCCAAGCACCCGTTCTCTCCTCCCCCTTTTTCCGTTTTGCTCTTTGCCGAAGCCACGATCCTTTATAGCGCGGCGATCTGGCCCCTGGAATCTCGAGGCACTTATCGGTGAAGTTAATACAGGTGAACACAAGAGAGAAAAAGAGAGAGAGAGAAGAGAGAGAGAGAGATCGCGAACGTTCATCGTAGTCGCCGTTGTCGTAACGAAACAGGCTCCTCTCCTTTCGTCTTCGTCTTCTTTCTCTTTTTCTCTTTCTCGTTCTCCTCCCCCTTCTCTTTCTCTCCTTCTCTCTCTCTCTCTCTCTCTCTGAACGGTCGGTGTTTCTCGGATGTTCGGCGAAACACCGACGGTTTCTCAACGAGGAGAGGTGACTCCCGATAGGTGGGAGGTCGGTATCATCGAAAGGGGTGACGGGGAAGGCGAGAGCGAAGGAGAAGAAGGCAGGGCGGCGGTGGGCCTAATTAGTCAGGGATATATCTGGAATCTCATGGAGGCTGAGTTTTGTAGGCCTCCTTCTCTCAGTTTTATGTACGCAGGCGGATTTCTCTCATGGATTAGCATACAAATCGATTTAAACTCGAGATAAATAGCCACTCACAGGCTCCTCACACGGAGCCGACTTCGGGCATTATCTTGTCCACCGTCGAGATTAACGCTTAATGCTTTATACTTTACAACCGGGGTGCATCCCCGCGCGCGCCTCCTGCGGGTACCTAACTATATATATATATACGTACGCTCGAGTAAGTACCTGCGTTTTGTCGTGACACTGTCAAGTGGCTCTTCATCTCGTCCTTCTCTCGTGCTTCGCGCCAGTGTTCTTTCGTTTACTCCCGGTCCGGCTTCCCTCCCCCGACCGATCGGGACAAACTCGTTTCCGATTAATCGAAACGCGCCGGGTCATCGTTCGGCTCGATAACGGCCGCGCCGATCTAGCGGATCGCTTACACTTTACACCCCCGATAGATTTCACGGGAGTTAGCACCCGCGACGATATCAACGGCAATTTTAACGCTAATGAAATCGCTTTAAGTTATGCTGTTATTATGTTACACGAAGTCACGCCTTGCTGCGTGTGTGTGTGTGTGTGTCGCACTGCATTTAACCAACAGCACACACGTGCACACTGGTTACATCGTCTGTTTCAACACGAAAAAGAAAAAAGATGATTTATCAATGTATTAAAATTGTAATTAAAATTTTCCTCGTTGCCGTACTTTTGATATTTTCTTGTCGCGACATATGTGCTCGTTTAGATAGACGTTGATTTCTCAAGCCTATATTCGTTAGCATTTTACGATACTTTTATAGTTTGCTTCTGCGCGCGGCGTGACCGCTTCTAATCAATGCGGGCGCGCTAATGGTTAGATTAGCGTTTTATTCGATGTGCTCGAATTATATATTATCGCATCTTCTTTTTTCCCTACGAGAGAAAACACAATGTTGGCACTTCGTGCGTGCAAACAAGCCATAATGTTCTTATGCCGGTAACGAGTACAATGTTACGCGACCGTATAACATAATTGTGCGTTCCAGAAATGTATGTGTGTTTGCAGTTTCGAAAAACCGGCGGCATTATTATTTACACACACACACCGTGATGATATGTGTTTTTATTACCTGATTAATTGCTAAAATTTGGCCTCGGGAGGCTGATTAGAATGACAAATAATAATTATTCATTGCATATAAATGCATTATTCATTACATAATAATACAAACGACGTCACGGACTCTTTTTCGCAACCGAATTCTTCACGAAATTTGTTTGTGTTTTTGACGAAGGATTTCGATTATTATTCATGACAATCTAATATCCCGGATAACCATTATCGGAATAATTATTAACAGGCTATAAAAAAAAAAAAAAAAACACGTGGAGAAATCAACTCTGTCAGTTGCTCGTTATATGCCGTACTTGTTTACATTAATTTATATACTTTTTACTATCATTATGTATCTTTTTATATTTTTACGAAACTAGTATGTTTTAGTTGCTATTGCGCAAAGACTATAAACCGACTTATTTTTGATCGGTACCGGTCTCTATCGTAAATTTCGTTATGAAATTCAGCGACGTAGTTTGTTTTTACAAATCTCGTCTAGTTGTGAACTCACTTTAGTCAATATATCGTCACTTTAAAAACCACGTATATTCTGTAAAGTGTTCACATATAAAATTGTGTGTGTGTGTGAAAATTATCATGATTTAGTTAATTAGAAGAAATCATCGGAAAATGTAAACAAGAATCGGCTAAAGAGTCGACGATGATATCACGCTTGTTGTGCTTACCCCGCCGTAACGAGAAGGGGAATTATTAAGCGATTATTATTCTAATTGAGTATGTTAATGAAAGAAATTTTCACCGCATATACTAGTATATGTACACACTCATCGTCGTATTATACGTCCATTGTTTATTCATTTCACCTCATCCGCTATCCTCTAACAAGGTTACAGCGAGCGCGAGAGAATAGCGTGAGCCTTCACGTCCGTTAGCGTAACGTTCAATTAGTGATTACTTTGTTCGCCGGGATTATCATCTCGCGTGTCCCAACGAAATCATTAACGGCCGACTTTTAGCGCCGCGGCGAGCCGTGATTCGGATCGCGCTGATTGATCTAACACGCGATCGCGTTACAAATACCGGTCGCAAAACGTAATAATAACGGCGTTTCGTTTGCTCGATCTCTCGCGCGGATTTGTACGAACTTTAATTGATTGAATTAATTATTGAATTTTTCTTCATACAAAACTTTCTCTCTAATGTTGTCTCTGGATAGCCGCAAGTCCGGTATAATAATGTCAGATCCGTCCCCGATTGCTTGGTGAAGCGCGCGAAGCAGCCGGAAAGAGAGATGCGCAAGTGGGCCACTGTTGAAACGGATGAGCAGGTGAACGGGCGTAAATCAGGGTAGACTTAAGTCACGGTACACAGAGAAGAAGAGGAGAAGATGAGAGACCAAAAGAAGAAAGAGAGAGAAAGAGAGAGAGAGAGTAAAAGTCAGAGCAAAAGGAAAGAACGTAAAGTTGAAGAAAGACACTGAGACGGTCGACAAAGTGAGAACGAGAGAGGACAGAATGGGGAGAAAAAGACCGACAGAAGCGGAGCAGTTTCTTGCACGGTACGGAGAGGGCAGCGAGATTGGATGCGTCCGATGCTGGATCGAGACCAGCTGCTGTCACCGACCTGCCTGGTAGACAGCCAGATTATTGCCACGAAGCCTCCATGGGCCACGGATACGCCACGCTATCTGTCCATAGTGGTCGATTTTGAAAGACGAAGTGAGAATCGTACGCTATCAATCTAAGATTTTACGAGCGATCAAAGCCTCTAGAGAATTGTAAAATTATTAGACAAACTAGAGCGCGAAGTCAGTCTGTTCGCGCAACGTATTTGCTCGAACGTAAACGGGAAATTAAAGCGCTTTTCGATTATTTACGAAAACTTTGTCATCTGTTCTAGCGTCCCAACAGTAAGATAAAACATTGTAGGTATGTCAACGCGGTTTAATAAATTCACGCGAACATAAAATCGCGCGACGAACACGCGCGAGAATTGCCGATCGAATTGTCGATCGCCATTTGACCTCGCGGTATCTCACGCCGCAAACGACGTGGGGTATTAAAGTTACGAGAGAGAGAGAGAGAGAGAGAGATGACTTTATATATGTGGAATGATTGGACGAGAGACGCTAGAGATTGATAGAAATCGTCCCGGTCAATAAATCTTTTTTACGTACACGCACATTCTCGGTTGTAACGCGCTACGTCGCGAGAATTACGCGTGATTGATAAGATGCGGTGCAAAAGTGTAATTTACGACATTGTTAGCACGTAATAAGTAAACGACTGTGGAAATTGAATTGCAAAAGAGAGAAAAAGAGGCGTCGAGACTGCGATATCTCTCAATTTGCATAAAGTGTCAAAAATCCGATAGCCAGTCGAACGATTCTTGAGAAATTTTACGCGCGGACTTTTAACGGTCTTCGGATCGAGAGAGTATCTCGAAAATAGCTCAAAATTTTCATCACAATGTTGCTTTTGATCGGGCAGCGTGTGTATGTGTCAGGGGAGAGAGGGAGGAGAAGGATTTTTCGCTTGACGGGGTTTAATTCGGAAATTTACCGAACGTGTAGTAAGAACGTGTTGCTCGAGTATGCAGCGATATACGTGACAGTGTGGAATCGGTGCTAGGCGGCAAGGTGTTGAGGCTAAAGGGCTCGTATTTTTGTCGCGGCCGAGAGAGCTCGTCGTCGTCGTCGGCGCGGCGAACCCCTTTTCGGCCACGGTGGCGATAAATCCGTATCTTTATGAAACGCCGTCGGACGTTGCTGCCTATAGTGGCTTCTTTTGTTCGGTTAAATGTTCCGTAGCTCCGGGCCGGCTGCTCTCGATCTCTCTTTCGCCTCCATCCGTCGTCGCTCTTGCATGCCGTTCCGTCGCCTTTTCTTGTATAGGCATTGTATTTGGGCCGCGCGATTTCTTCGACATTCATCTCGCGATCTTTCTTTTTTTCGCGGCGCTTACAAAGCGCCAAAATTAGAATTAATTATTTCCCGACGTTCCGCGTAACTTTCAAAAAGAATAACGCAAACACTCAGCGATTTCTAGAGCGAGCGAGCGAGCGATTGACAGAAGAACATCGCGATTTTCATTTAGAATCGCAGTGTCACTAAGGGTATTAGTATTCGGAGAAAGTGTATATTTTATGCGGCACTTAGAGTATAGCTTCGAGAAACTGCGTGTCTGCGGTCGGAAGCGTCGTGAGTGACGTTTTATAGCGGTATGTGCGAGTCAGGTGTAAATCTAACTCAACGATGCAATTATAACGCTTGAATATATTTGTGAGCGTTTATTAATTTCTTTTTCTATAGAAACGAAAGCAAAACAAAACTTATATATAAATTATATAATTTACATATAATTATATATATATATATATATATATATATATATTATATACATGTGAGTAGATTATTATGGGAGAGGGGATAGAGTAATTATTTTTATCGAACACATTCTGTTCTCGATATGTTTTTTGCCACACACAAAATGCCAGCAAAAACGAAAAATTAAAATAATTATACAACTTGATATTGTTCGCACGCGTGTGTCGGGTTTGAGCATTCGCAGAAACTGATATATCGATACACATTTACACATTTCTATCCATGTGAAGCCTTCTAACAATCCAATCTTATCGCGACGAAAGGTTGCGAGGTTAGTTGAAGTCCAATATAAATTATCGCCTCGAATTTCGAAACACTCTTCACTTTTCTCTTCCCCTTCTTCTTTCCTTTCCCCCTTTCGTTCTCCGTCTTCTATTCCGAGTCACGTTGGTTGTTTCTCCAACAATTCTTAGCGGGAATTTAACGCGTTACGATCGAGGAGACAACTCTCGTGAGGAGACACGGGAGAAGAATGGAGGAGCGGCTTGTAATCAAAGAATGACGGTAATCACCGAAAATAATGTCCTAACATTTCGTAGACCTTTAAAGTCTACGTACGCGCCTGGGCCGGTTCGTATAACTGTGAAGCGGCAGGCAATAAATTGTTGGCACCTACGCGCGCGAACACTCGCTTCTTTTCTTTCCTTTTCTTCTGTTTTTTTTCTTTTTTTTTTTTTTTTCGCTCTTCTCCGAGACGATTTCCGTTCCGTGTGTTCTTCTCCGTGAGTCTCACCGATTACCATTCGAGATATCTTAGAACAATGAAGACGAGATATTTCATTGTTAACGTTCGCGTTTTTTTTATGAGAGTTACGCTCGGAAATACGCTTAGGTGTGACAGGTAAAGGCGTCTTTCTACCACGGATGATTTTTATTTCATTCCGGTTACAAGAAATAATAATCAGAGAGAGAGAGAGAGAGACAACACAATTTTGATCACTGATAAATGAAATATCGCAAAACACGCAAGTCGTAAAGAAAATGATCTGTCAATTCTTTGCGTTCGGACAAACGTTTTGCAAAAAGCATGAATAATATATGACACAAGCGATGAACAATCGCGAGGCATAATATAAGACGTATTGCGATGTAATGTTTTTCAAAAAAAAAAAAAAAACAAAAAATATATGACACATAACTACGATATATTATTCTATTCTTTTAGTGATGTGCCTATAGTCTTTTCAAAGAACGTGATCACAATGTGTGCGCATATGAATGCGGAAAGAGTCAACAACGGTAAGAGCGCGACGATGTTTTATTATCAACGAAAAATCACACACGTACGACACAAATATGTGACTTAATGTCTTAATGTGCGCGAGCAGAACAAATTACAAAAGTTACGTATAAAAGTTGAATTTGACGTGACAAATTACGTGGTTGAAAATAAATATTTAACTGGCAGTATCTTTGTGTCTCGTTATATTCTTCCGCGCGTTTCTTTAGTTAATAAGTAGCGGATATATATTTTCATGTGTGTGTGCATACTATATATCTTTCGCGAATCTATACAAAGAGCAAATGAGTTAAAAGGAGATGTCTTTATACATTACATACGGATGTAATGTATGCGTAAAAACAATAATCTTTTCTCATAGTCGTGAGTTTTAAACAGATATTTTGTAAAGAAAGTGCAATATAAAAAACAATCTTTTGAATTTATTCTCTCTAAATAAGTCTTGTCAAAGTTAACGTAATAATGTACGTTACACAATTATTATTTACTCAAAATATTAAAATACAATATTATTCAATTTAATATTAAAGTTCTATTTATAAAAAAACTCGATAAATTTAATTAAAACTCTGTTGTAAGAAACCTCGGTAAATTTAATTAAATACTAATACTAGTAAGTAGATTATTTTTAATTTCTCAGATTGGGGAAACAACCGGCAATATAAATGTTGAAGAAAAAAAAAAGATTGTTCTTATTTGCGAATTGCGGCAAGAAAATACTAGCAATTATCCAAAGTCGTTGTCTGGAAAGGAAAGCAAATATTAGATCCTCGTCGCATCGCCGCCACTCCAGAGACGCAATTATCGAATATTTGTAAAAAGGAGAAATAGGAGGGGCAACAAAAAAAAAAAAAAAGAAAGAGAAGACGCTGATGCGACCGATACCGTTAGCGCACAGCCTATAATAAAGTAAATAAAGAGTCCAACCGACGAGACTTGACTTTCTCGCAGAGGCGAATCACACTTTTATTTTCCTTCGTTCGATCGAGAGGGGACGAAAAAGAATCGCGCACCCTCAAACCAGTTCGGAGATACAGCACCAGGTCTATTGGTTCTCCACTCGTTACGCACTATCATCCTCGATATCATTTGTTGATTATGTAATTGACAACCAACAAGTTCTTCGTTCTTTACTAATTTCATGCTACCTCGTCGATTCATCGCATTCTACGATCTCTTTTTACACAATCGCTCTCTCCCTCTCTTTCTCTCTCTTTCTCTTTCTCTCTGCATTATAATTATCGACAAGTACAAATTAAAAGATCGACAAATACAATTGAAAGAAAAATCCTTTCGCGAACATTTTCATATAGTTTTTGTGCAGCAGAATTCAAGAATAGAATTCAATTATCAATACGGCGCGTTTTTACTCCTTTGTTTCTTATTTATTTCTACATAACAAATAAAATGAGCGGATTTAAGCGCGTATTTATTGATATTTCTCGTCTTATCGAGATTATGTTTTGTGCACAAGAGAAAGAAGGAGAAAAAGATTGGCTGCTTTTATTATAGAAATTACCACAATAATTAAGCTCGTTTTATCGAACGCGCAATTGCCGTAAAATATTTTCTCTCGATATAGCTCAAATTTATAAAGAAGCAAAATGCACGGAAGTTTATTACAAACATTACTCCGCTATGTTTCCGGTGAAAACGCGCGAGGCGGAAATGATTATTGCACAGTCCGGAGAGAGAGAGAGAGAGAGAGAGAGAGAGAGAGAGAGAGAGAGAGAGAGAGAGAGAGAGAGAGAGAGAACGCGGCAACTTTTCACGAAACTATTAAGCATCTGCAATAAACGAAACGGGAACTCGGCATTCAGCCGCGGTCTATTAGCCGGGAAACTTAAATATAAACAATTTACCTCTCATTATGTAAAACGTACAGAAATTAGCTTGTCAGAAAAATCGTATTAGATTTGTTTAATTTAATAAGAGTGTTTCCACGTCTCTAATCTTTTTTTTTTTTTTACGAAGAGCGATGCGAGTCGTCACGATATAATGCAACCTGTGCGATATGACGCGTATAATTCGTCGCGTCTGCTGCGCGACGAAACGGGTCTTATAATTCTGCACGCACACTGCGTCCGAGAGAAGAATATTGCGAATATAAAAAAATAATAATACCGTACTATCAAAGTTGCCTGAACAGAATGTAACAGTTCGCCGATCAATTATCATTGTACCGCGACACCTGTGCAAGCCGCTCTCTCTTTCTCTCTCTCTCTCTCTTTTTCTCTCTGCGTTTCTCAGCAGACAGGAGCTTGCGCATTAATATCCTCGCGGTGTCTCATTGTTCTCGTTAAATAGGACGAGCGATTCTTATACGGCGCGATAATCACCGGTGGGGGTGCATCTGCATACAAACTGGCGAGGCGCGCGTGAGCGGAGCGAAGCGTCCGGCGACAACAACGGGAAAGGGGATCAGTCCGTAAATGTAAACTTGTACGAGCGCCGCAAAAAGCGCGCAACTTCTGCGTCGGTCGGGCGAAGGGCCGTTTGTCTGGCTAGAAGCCGGAACAAGCTGTGTGGAGGCTCGTCTCCTTTCTCCCTCGCCTCGCTTCAGCCCGGTGTACGCTCTTGTGCTCTGTGTTCCCCGATGCTCTCTTCTCCACCGCTGCGTGTGTAGTGTCTTTCCTCTCCTCTCGCCGCTCGTTCGTCCACTCGTGTGCCTCTCGTCTTCCGTCTCCGCGCTCTCTGCGCTCTCTTCCCTGTCGCCCCCGCCAACCCCCCTGCGATCCCCTGTCTATCACGTCTGTTTCGTTTCTTGTGCCGCTCGGTACACGCTCATCTCCATTCCGTCCACGCCGCGCTCACCCTTTTTCTCGCGGCGACCGCCGCAATCCCGGAAAACGAGGCGTTCGCGCTCGCCTTCTGCGCGCAACTTCTGCCTCGCGCTCGTTTCGCTTAGCCACAGCCGACCAAACTTTCTCTGTGGTGAAATGCTCGCGTTTTTTTCTCAGAGAGAACGTCCGTTTAGGGCACAAGTACACGTGCATATGCCTGCGTGTGTGTGATGACACGAAAAAAGAAATTCAAAAACACATACGAAAAGCCTTTTTCTCGCGGAGATACGCGGAGCTGCGCGCACGCCGCCGCGTCAAATTACGCAAAAAAAAAAAAGAAAAGAACAAAAATGTCAAACTTGCGTCATTTCTACACTGCCATTTCTAAAAAAGCAGAATACATATTACATGCGTGTGTTACTGTATAATATATATATATTGAAAAACATGAAATATACTTCCAAAACCTCTTTGTGATCTATTTGAAAAACTTAGCAAACCGTTTCAGAGTGAGGTTTTTCGAACCTCATTTCTTAAGCACGCGTGAATAATTAGCTCGAATAAGAAACGAGCGTGTTGTCAGCCTTTTCTCTTTACACGCTTTATTAACTCTCTAGTCTAGACATGCGAAGGAATACGAACAGAAGAGCTATTGTGCCGCGTTGTTCGGCATTCATCTCGGTAAGCTTTTGCGCGACTGGTCATTTATTCGCGCGCACTTTTAACTTGTAATTGCGCGGTATAGAAAATAATAATATCGATGCGACACTTAAGAGACTCAAAGAGAAGCGTGTGACGAATTTGTTATTATCTAATTATTTTGTACCTCTTCTGTTTATATAATTCACATTCTATTTCAGTTCTAATATGAAACAAATCGATTATACGTTCGGTTGATTGAATTTTGAAAACACCGATCGATCCTCAGAGCGAGACATCATCCGGCGAGATCTATTATACATCGTTCGACGCGCAAATATATATATATCCGCGTATAAAATACATATATCTCGTATCATCTTCCTTTCTCTGGTCTCTCGCCCTCTCCCGCCACGCGTGGCGGCAGCAATCCTTCTCTATTTTTCGCGTTGTACTTCTTCCGGCGGGAAGGCAGCAAAAGGCAGCGATGCAGTCGGTGGAGGAAGAGCATTCGGTGAATTGAATTATTTAAAGCCCGCGCAAGAACAGGCGTCTTTTATGAGTGGCTCCACACAATGGCGGCTTTGTGCCTCTCAGATACACGTGTTGCGTGCGCGTCGTTCACGTATACGCGGCGCGGCCACGTCGCCCGGCATGAATGTGCTAATAATGAAGGTAAATTTGTTCCGAGGAGTCATTAATTAAAGTATTTTGTAACAAGGCGACGTCCGCCGCCACATCGTCGCGGCCACTCACTCCCGCGCGGATGTCGGCTTTTCTTTCCACCCTTCGCGCGCCGCACGTTACATCACGTATACAGGGTGGGTCCCCCGAGTTGTCATTCGGAGCGAGCCGAAGTAACCCCCTCTGGACACGTAGAAACAAACGAGTGGGAGAGACTCAAACGGCACACGGCAGCAAACATACGTACAATGCAATCGATGGTGACGTTTCTTTGGAAGAAAAGTTTATTCATTCGCACACACATAAAGAAGTAAAGGAAAATAGAGTAACTATGTGAAACACACACACTCTGTATACACGCATATAATATATGTTTATACGCTCGACGTCGATATACATATATATGTATGTATATGTTTGCATATTCAGGCGAGAACGCGAACACAGAAGAGAGTCGGTGGCAAGAACGGCCGCGCGTATAAATAAAGGTGACGATCATAGAATTGCTAATGTTTCAAAGAGATATATTATTCTTTTCAAGAAGATGACAGAGTATACGCCTCGGCGCGAGACTTTTCAGAAGGTCGCACAAAATAGGGCGGGAAGCCTGAAAAAGGGGGTAAGAGAACGACGGAGGGACAAGGGGTGGAATGACGCTGTGGTGGTGTGGGATGGCCGAGCTCTCGCATTTTCTCTTTGCGCGGACTTCATGGATCCGCGCGTGTACAAGTCCGCACAAACGGAGAAAGAGAGAGAAAGCGAGAAAAAGAGAGAGAGAGGCATTGCCATACATACTTACATATTACTTGCCCGAGACGCGCATTGCCGCTCGTACATACAACGTCGAAACCACGCGCACGTGCGCGCGCGCGCGTGTACGCGTTAATACGCGAAAGTAGATACACAAACGGGTGGGTTTGCGTGAATACGTATACACATTATGTGTCTATACAAAATAAGCGACCACCAGTAATTCAAAGGCTCTATTCAAAGCTTCGTCTCCATTCTTGCTCTCGCGTTTGTAAACCATTTCATTTGCCCCTCGCCGGAACGTATACTAATAACTAATAAGGAACTGCTCCCGGACTTTTAACCACCAACAGCGGCGCCGTGAAGCTGCCTTCATTATACAGAAGAGCGACGCGCGCGCACGGCGCAACAGCGGCTTTGATATTGTCTGAACTTGACTGAGAAAGCAATATGGACAATAAGGGAAATGTATAAGAAGCTGATTCAAAGCGCGTAAGGCGCTATCCATCTGCCGCGTAATGTTTTAATACGTAAAAAAGACGCATTTCTGACCGAATGGTTGAAAGACTCTGACAACGAAGCTATTTTAAACGTGACTGAATTAATCGTCCGTGAAAACAGAGAGAGAATGCTCTTCGTGAAATCATTCACAGGTTTATAGTCACAGCGTGTTACAAGATAAAACTCAACTTCGTTAACAATTATTATTTTTACTTGCATTTCTTTGTCTCTCTTAAATATTTATTTTCTTGACAATTAATTGCTCGCCATTTGTTAATTCTTTTTCTCGCGAGTCGACGATGTTTTGTGTAAAATATATTGTATACATTTTTTCTTATATATTTTTGTTCTTTTTGCAAAATACGCTAAAACTGATATATTGCCGATGTTTTATTCATCAAACTATTAAATCTACACACTCTGCTGGTCGCACATATTTCTGGTTTAATTAATTTATCATACGATATTAATTATTCTCACAGAAGGTGAGATTTATAGATAGTCACATGTTTTTTTTAATTAAAGTTGAAATAAAATCGTATAGAATGAGATGCACCTTACACTTTCTCGTGCTTCACGGGAGATGCTTTCCTCCGTTAAATATCAAATATACATATCTGCGTATATTCCGCCGTAAACAAAGCCGTAGGCATCGTAACCTGAAGTCGAGTCACGCTGATATGCGCGAGAGTTACGTCATCTGCGACAACGTCAGGTGAAGACACGCTTGGGATCAGCCGAGGTGTCCTTGATGGACACCTGTCGGGACGCCCCGTCGACGGGACGATTATCGAATGACGAGAGAGCGGGCACAGTTTATATACGAAGGCGGGGTTGGAGGAGCTGATGTTACGGACGGGCTGAGGGAAAGGGAGGAAGAATCAACCCTCTTGCACTCGAAGGTCGATAAAATTTCAGTCCCGGCCGAGAGAAGATCGGCCGATAAATTGACGAAGGGCGAATGCGCCGGAGGCTCCCAACTCAAACCCTCCCCCCTGCCGCTAATCTACCCCCGTATGTCCCTTCGCCCGCCTTCGACCCCTCGCAAAACGCGCAGTAAGCGCCTCCGACCGACTAGATTGACGTCAGACAGAGGAAACAGCCTCGTGCCTAGTGATTGTCATTTTCCGGCCTGCATCCGGACTGCATGCTTTTTCTCCATTCGCGCCTCTTTTTCTCGCGCCTGTTCGTCATTATTTTTTTTTTCTTTTTTTTTTACGATTAAGTGCGCGCCTTCGTCTGCACGCCCGTTTCGGAATCGATTCGCCATCTCACCTCGTAGAAATTGTTCTCGCCGTTTTGAGATTGTTCCGAATTCGAGTTTGATTTGTTTGTTTTTTCTTCCGCTCTCTTTTGAGTCAAACATTAAATTATACAAAACGTTAAAAAGATTCATCAGCTGTGAGTTTTTCACTTCAATCGCAATTTTTAAGACGTTCAAAAAATTTACTCACGCGATGAATAGAAACTGTCTTTGTTCCTTCTGCGCGCGAGTCGTGGATTTTTATTTACCGGGAGATAAATCCACCAAGATTTTTAGAGTGCTAAAAATACATCTTGTTACAATCTGTATGCGGTCAAAAGAAAGGAAAAGACGGAGGAAGAAGAGAGACAAAGAGAAAAAGACTTTCACATCGCAAAAAAAGAGAATAATCTTCTCTCGACCGAGCGTTTGTTCTTCACGGTGAAGAAGAGGAGGGCACGCGGTTGATCTCAATGGATGCTCGATTCCATAAATAACCCTCGCAACAAGGATTAGCTCCCCTTTCGCGTCCGGTTCATTGTAAATTAATTACCTGGAAATGAGAAATCTCCGGTATACATTTTTCTTCGGCGGCCGTCGGGCATTCAGCGGACGATAAAAACCGTTCTTTGAGCTCCTCACGTCTCGATCGCTTTCTGATCGATATAACGCGGAATATATATACAGGGTCGTACGTTGAAAATCGAGGCTACCAGGCAACTAAATCCGGATGTGTTTTCAAACTTGTTGACACGTGAGGCACATGTGGCAAGATAAAATGATATATCTTTGCGTCGCGTCGCGAACAGCACCTCAAAGTCCGTGAACCTTTGCCGTCAACTAACGATCTAAGAATTTATCTTTCCGATTGAGTCAACACAACGCATCACACATCCGACACATTGATCTATTCCGTACGTCTGTCGTGATGAAAGATTTTTTTTATACGCGCTTCACGCAGTGTCTTGACCGACATCGGAAAGACGACGACGGAACTAAGAATAGAGATAAGAGAAATGGCAAAGAAAACGCGCGCTTACGTGTATCGGTTGTGGCAAAAAAAAATTCGCGAGGTTCCTCTAATTGAATTAGAAAACAATTGTTACCCGTTCTGCGTGTGTGACGCGATTCGCGGAGAAGTATCTTTCGCTCACGTTTTCAACGCACATATCGGCGCCTACGCAACTGCCATGGTGGAATTTTCACCTGCTCAAACAGTGCCCGGGCTGTCAAGCTCGCCGTGTCATTGTGTTTGCATTATTATGTTAATCACAACGTACGGCAATAACAATGCGTCAACCTCGATTTAGGAAGCGACTCGAAAAGGAACATATAGCTGAACAAATATTAACTGAGCAAATCATTAGTTTCCTCCCCGCGCCGCCGCCTCCTTTATGTCGGACAACGTTTGTTCGAGGAGGAGAGACTCACAAGTATACACACACGCGCAAAACGCCGAGGAAATACATCGATTACGAGAGACTCGCGAAGTAGCTGGCCCCATAATTTGCAAATTGAGCTTAGCTATTTGCGATTTCGTCGAGTGCTGCACGCAGAGGCGGAAACGCGGATAATTCACGGAGAACGATTGCGAAACTATACGTGCTGTGTGTGTGTAACTTACAAATTTTTAAATTTTGCGCGTACCGCGTCGAACACAATCAATATTTGAAAACATGGAAAACACGGAATCACACAAAACATCGTGAGAAGGATGATTTAACCTTATCCGTTTGTTTCCTGTTGTTGCTTAAAACTCAGTTGAAGTAGAGAGTTGAAGAAAATTCAAATGTTGGTGCAAGTTGGTGCCAAAGAAACTTTGAAAATAATGATAAAATTATCGTCTGAATTCTTTTGTGTGTGACAAACAAAAATACATCTATTCTCGTTCTCGAAGAAATCGCGCGTGACTATAAAGCGCCGCGCGATACAATTAAACGGGGACGCGAAGTCGAGTTTTTAATGGAAACAAGAACTACGCATCAACAGTGAAATGGTCCTCGATGCACTAATGACGGCTCGTGGCACGCGTCGTCAATACGCGTCGTGAAAAAAAAAAAAAAGAAAAAACGATACCGATCGTCAATCGATGCGAAACGTGCTTTAGAAACTCTTGGCGCTAATCACGTTAGCACAGCGCCGTTGCTCGAGTACGGGCCAAATAGAGGAGTCGAAAAGAGTGCGCTTGGCGGTGGCCACTCGTCGGCGCGCAAAAGCCACCCCTAATACACCACTCGGCCACGAGTCGACAATACCACGAGTTCTCATCGGCCGTCGTTTTGAAGATCGAGACTGCTATAAAAAAAAAAAAAAAAAGATGAACGAACTGCTGGTCTGAGCTTGCATTTTCAAAGAAAACACATGCATTCTTCGAAAATCCAAAATTGGAAAACATGTGAATTGAAATAGAACTGATAATGACAAAATATCGTATTACAAACTTTAATTATTTTAAAATAATTTACATCATCTCGGTTAACGTGTCATCTTATATCAGAAAATCTGAAATCAGTTTCAAAGAATACACGTGGCAAAAATACAAAACGGTGGCAGTAGCACAGTTTAACCCTTGCCTTTCGTACACCCAATCTGAATATCACCGGTCTGTCGGACCTTCATACATTTCATTCCAACGACTCGTCCGTTCTTCACGGGATCCTCCTTCTCTTTCCGCTCTCGCTCCGCTGCGACGACGTGTAACGCAATTACGATTGTTGTTTGAATGAACAATCAAGCGCCCTCGAGGCGCGCCCCCAATCATTCAATTTCTGTTCAATCGACTTCTCTGCTGTCGCGCGCGCGGCAGCCGATTCCCCCTTTCTTTCTCTTGAGAATCATCGTCGCGTCGGAAAGAGAAGAGAACGAGAGAAAGAGAGAGAAAAAGGGAAAGGGGGCACATTGAAGGATAAAAACAGAGCGAGCGACGAACGCGCTCTCGATCGTGGGAGGAAAGGAAAGACCGCGGGGGTGCGGGCGCCGCGATTATTGTCGCTTTTCCGACTGACAAAGTAACTGCGTCAGAATACTTCTTATTTCCTGCCGCTGACAGGGCGCGTATTACGAAGAAAAGAAAGCTAATAACAGCTACTGCGCACTACCGTCGTGCGGGCGCTACCTGCGTTGACGGGCGCGCCTCGCAAACCCGTCCCGGGTTAACATCGGTCGTCCTCCCCGCGATCTTTTGGCCTTCGCTATTGATTTGTGTCGGTGGAATCGAGTACACGCGCGTGTATAGCGGGGACAAGTCTGTGAAACCCGGTTATTAGTTCCCTGCGGGAGAGCGAACCTCTTCTCCCTCCCTCTTTTTCTTTACCTCTCTCTCTTGCTCTCTTTTGTTTCTTCTCGTTTCCTAAAATTACTGTAAAAATCTTTTAAATTAAAAGAAGAAAGTTGAGCGCGAGAAGATTTGAGGTCGAGATGTCGTCTATTATTTCATCCGTGATGTCACTGCCGTAAGCGTGGTGTTAACACGAGCGTGACGTCAAAAAGTCGCCAATGGGCTGCTTGTGCGCGCGGTGATGCTGATATACCAGCCGCACGAGGAGGAAAGCACGCGGCGATTAACGAGCTCGGCTTGTTGTAAAGGACTTTCGCGATCGTAACGCTGCCGTGCCAGTCATATCTCGATGAAATGCGGATATTTATGGGCGATGAGCGGGACACGAGATATAAATCCCCGGGTAAACCTCTCCCGCACGGACAGATCGTGCGAACATAAGGCGCGGAATGTGAATCGCGAGATTCACGCTCGTTCAACTGTGGCTTTTCCGTGATTCATCCTAAATAGGTCTATATCAAAATATCCCAATCGCTCGTATCTCACTAATATCAGCACTAGTCATCGTCCTGCGATATATCAAATTAAGTATAACGGTACAACTTTGTTGTCGGA
The DNA here is from genome assembly GCA_014825455.1 of Pseudomyrmex pallidus. Lineage (NCBI taxonomy): Eukaryota > Metazoa > Arthropoda > Insecta > Hymenoptera > Formicidae > Pseudomyrmex > Pseudomyrmex pallidus. The sequence goes on from QVNV01011632.1 coordinate 100,363, forward strand.
AATCCGAAAGTTGTCATCGTGTCGAGACGTGTTGAAGCGTAGTCGATCGATTTGTTACCGCGCGCGGCTCGATTTCTTTTCCGGATTCCGAGATTTATGCGCACTTCGATATGCGCCGTTAATATCCGTGCCAATAAATCGATGGCAAATCGACAAACCGAAACCCTGGCAAACCTGTTCGAATCGCGCGTGGCGTGGAAAATTTTCTGTCGCACTCTAACTACACAGTAAGTTAAAGAGAGATTATTATGTCCGTGTGTGATATACCTCCGTCCTTAATCTACACTCAATCTTAATTTTCCTACACATTATATTTTACACGTTCATTTCAGCGAGTCTCTCTGGCACAAACACGTAACGTGATCTAAAAAAAACTACCGATTTGATATCGTTTCAATAATTAAGGAATTTATCAAATAAACCTTTATGTTTTATAGATTCTTTACTGCATTCCCGCGGTGAACGTACATTGAATTAGTGTGCTTCGATATTTTTCGAGACACAGAAATCAAGACGGCGAAATAAACGCGAGAAGCAGTTTCTCTCCCTGCGAGGAGACACACACGCTCGCGGTCGCGCGAGCGCGCGCGCGCACACACACACATAGCTCGCGCTCATAACCTGTGTATCACCTTAAAGAAACAAATTCTCGTTAGCGCGAGGTGCAAAGTGTAACGGGTCAATTATCGTGTTTACACGGGGAGCACGGCGATTCCACGGAGTACAAATACCGGTAACTTAGTTAAGGCTGCGTTCGGATCTAGAGCAGAGAAGAGAAAGAGGAGGGTTCTAGCGCGAAACAGAAGAAGAGAGGACGGAACCCACGGACGAAAGGACGACGGTCTTTCGATGGAGAGAGTGTGAGAGAGAGAAAGAGAAAAAGAGAGAGAGAAAGATCTGCGGGACAAGACGGTATGTGTCTCGTACGAGTACGTGTCGGTGTACACGTGAACACCTGTGTGTACTGACCGTAGGCGAGGGGGGCAGCCGGTGGCGAGAGAGAGAGAGAGAGCGCGCGGGGAGGGAGAGAGAACGGGTGAACGGGTGAATGGCCTGCCGCGTCCTTGCGAGCCACCTGACCACACCGGCCGTGCCGCCACCACTCGGCCTCTCCAGCATCCTTCCAGCGGCTCGGGCTCGTCTTCCAACCGGCAAACAGCTCCGTCCACCGAACTCCTACTTGACCGATCGCATACATATACTCGCGGCTCGTCCGCGCCGATTCCCTCCACGCGAGTTTTCTGATCGTTCCCAATCTTGAGCAGATCGTTCAGAAACGCCACGAGAAGTTTGTCGTTGCGTTGTGAAGGGAATCTCCCTGCGTATTCACTCGAGAGTGGATTCCAAAGTACCGCGACGATGTTATTTTTACGCCCGTACGCGGATTTACTTTGTGTATATTTCTTTTTCTTTTTTTCAATTCTTACACAGAGTCCCTTCAAGTATCTATGCGTGTGTTGATGTTTTTACGAAACTCGCGTTTATAATCTACTTGAGATTATATTTCAAAAGCTGATTTATTATACGGGTGCTTATGCTAGCAAAAGTGTTCGGCGGCAGTGTAAATCAGTTATAACAGTGTATGCCGGTAATAAATTTTTTTACGTATTTTAGAATGTAGATATAAAGCGCAATGTAGCAATATATAATATCCGTTATGCCTCATGGGGGGAAAAAAACTTTTATCGTCGGTTTCAGGTTTCAGCCACCTGTTTCTCGCAAATATGTCCAAAAGTTGACTGCCTGTCTTTTATATCGCAAGCTTTCTTATATTTCTGAAAACACACGCTACTTACGTGCGCGTTATTTTTTTTTTTTTTTAGCAACGTTACCGCAACGCTCTTTTGAGCAGGAATAAGATTTTTCTATGCAAACATCATAATATCGCATTTCGATATATATATCGCATATCGATATATATCGCAAATCGATATATATCGCAAATCGATATATCGATCTTCTTTTTGTTTCTGATTGTATTGATAACATAAGAACATTTTAATAAAATAACACAGAAACATACATACAACATCTTTTCAGAGAGTGTCCTGTCTCTTATGTCTCAACGTAACTTGCTCACCACTTTCGTAAGTAACACACACAAACGGGTAACGAGAGTCTTTTGTATCGTGTCGATCGATTATTCAGCGGTTTATCCGCGCGCACTGATTGTTTTGTTGTATATATATGTATGTATATATATCCTTCGCACCTTCGCACTTTCTAATAAGACGCTGTATATAAAACGCATTATTCTACTTATCTCCGCGACAGATCTATAATACCGAGCGCGATTTCTACATCTTATTCTACCGCGCACTATCTAGTCCGGTATTAAGTTCCTGCTTATTTCAATTATCGGGTTTAATTACTTCATATTGCGACAGAGACATTTCTGCGTATCTCCCCGCGGTCGCTTACAATTGCGACGTTACGTAAACGGACTTTGAAGTAAACACGATATTTTTTTTCTTTTTTTTTTGTTTTTTTGTTTTTTGTTACAAATCCACGTGATCTTTCATCGTTCGTTCTCTTTGTTTGCGGATACGACGTTGATTTTGTTTATTATCAACAAGCTTCAGGTGTGCTGCAAGCACGTTAAACAACTTCTATTACAGGTCGAGGCGCGCTGCGGCTTTAAGATCATTACCCGACAGATACACGGTCGTGAAACGAAAGGAAGATCGGTACTTTCGATCGCGAGATGTGCGTTTGATGCCTCATAAAGAAGGGACTGTTCGCGGCCGGTGTAGACCACCGCACGATGATTTGTTGCGGCTTCCTGGCGCGACGTGAAATAAACTGGAACGCTCTCGCGCGCGCACACGCGGCGTTTATGTCTATTCGACCACATCCTTCTGTCACATCGAACTCTCATTATCTCTAGACACTTTCATTGCCGACTTCCGCGCCGTCCATTTGCGCGTAATCCACGCTGATTTTATGTACTCTCCTCTGGAACGCGGCGCGTTACCGCGTTGACTCCCGATCTTCTTCTTCTTCCATCGAGCCGACGACGTTCAAGCGCCACTTTCTTACCCGTTCGAAAGTAGGTACTTATTTACCGTCTTTATGGCTTCTCACTAAAAAACCATACATCGCTCGCTCCGCCGCCTCGCTTGCAAATTTATCATATACATTTTGTATATACACACACACACACACACGCACATACATGTATTAAAGCAACACCGATTCATGACTATTTTTTAGTATCTTATCATTCGTGCCAGTCATTGTGTTTTGTGCATATATATTTCCATTTTCTATCGCGCATATTTTATTTTTTTTAACTCGAAAATGCGTATATTCTCAAGATACGTTTGTTTGACATTACGATATACGCGAGCGCAAAGAAATTGCGATAATCTCTATCGAAACTTGGAAAACTAACAAAGTAACACATCATGTTTTTGTATTATTGTTGCTCGCGCAATTCTACAGTAGATGGTAAAAAAAATTTGACTCGAGAAAAATTCTGACTTGAAAAAAAAAAAAAAACAAGAAAAGAGTCGAATTTATGTTACGATTTTAATCACGTCACGATCGCGCGAGCGTTGGTTTTCACCTGGACGGTGTTTAAAACCGAGCCGGAACGATCACACGCTTCACGATGGTATCTCGTCTCGGAGCGTGTAACCAAAGTATACTGGGCTCTCGACCGGAGAGAGACCGTAGGGTTACGGAAAGATCCTCGAGGCTAATGATCCATCACCTCCTGATTCTAAAGTTCGAAGTGGCTATTTAACGACTTTACGGCTGCTCGCTACCCGGGAACGCCCACGTGCCACAGGTAAACCCCCGCCCCGACGCGCCTGCGAATTGATCAGTCGGTCTATTAATAGAGCGGGGCGCTACCTGCGATCTTCCGGAACGAGAAGCGATACGGTCCTACCAGTTTTCGGGAGGGGGTAAAAGTGCGTCTGCAAGCTGACGGCTCTTCCGAGGGGAAAAACAATAAAGCGATTTTAACACATTTATTATCTATATGTACTTAAGTAAAGGGAGAGATTTTTCGACGCGAGAAGGGTCTAAAACTGCTGCAGAATAAAATTAATACACAAAATATACATTGCATTCAATGCAACGCGTATATGATAAACAATTCAGTTATTTCAAACTACGCAGGTATATATGTGTGTCAAAGCATTTGACTGACAGGTATTTTATATATTAAAACTCTATGTAAAAAAATACGGTTGAAAGTAATTGGAATAATATTCGACTTTACGAGTATCTATTAGTAAACCGCATAACTTAACTTATCTGCGATGTCTAATAACAATTCCACGACGTATATCTAACGAAATGACGTCAGGCATTTGTTAGGCGCTCAAATGGCCTCTACGCGGTTATAAATTACGGAAGAGAGAGAGAAGAATGTTTAGTGGACATTATATTTTCTCAAGACGATTCATTTAGCATCGTCGGATTCCACACCGCGGCGGAATGCCGAGTTTCGAGTTGAAAACGTTAAAACCATAGACGACGACGACGACGACAACGCGCGCGCTCACGCAAGAAAGAGTGAGAAAGAGAAAACATGCGAAGCGGAGAGAAGAAAAAGACAGTGACGTAGTACCCACCTTCGTAGGAATCTCGTGTCATCTACCAGGTTCTTCTCTCCTCCTACCTTTTGAATCATCGTCCTTTGTCTTCTCCCGGGATTCTCCCGTACCTGTTGTTAACCAACCGCAAAACGCCGATCTCTCTTCCTCGCGAACGAACAAAGTTTTTAACGGGACGTTTTTCTCTCTTTGTGTCATTAATCGAACAAAAACTGTCGCGACACACACACACAGACGGCAATTATAGAACTTCGTAAACCTTCGCGACTCGATATAGTTGTTCAGTTTAATTTCGTCGTAAAAAAAAAAAAAAAAAAAAAAATAAAGTACGACTTTGATGCAAATTTTTTCATATAGAATATATATACGCAAAAATCACGAACGTAAAATTCGATATTCAATTATCGTTAGTTATATGCCTCGGCGTTACCAACCGTTGCGCGCAGTCGCCGGGTCAAAAGTTTAACAAGATTTGAGAACCAGTTACGACGATCCGTGTATAGTAGTAATAAGAGGTTAAAAAGAGCATAACGCAAGAATATCAGAGGAATAGAATCCTCTCTCCTCCCCCGCCCCCGGTGAAAAGAGAGAGAGAGAGAGAGAGATAGAGAGTATTACGCGCGGACGTTTTGTCAAAGGTTAAACGGCGCGGAATGACGTTTTGCATTATTCGTCAGGCTGACCAAGATTCTTTCTCATCTTGTTCGCAGGACGGTACGCTTCCTGATGTTCGCCGTAATTGTACGACGGTGGACGGGGTCGATACGGCCGTAAACCCGATCAGCTGGAAGGAGGATTCGAAGCCGGTAAGTCCAACGGCACCTGCTTATTGTGCTTATTCATTCACGACGCGGGTTATTCGCCCGTGTACAATGTGACTTAATGGAATCCATAAAGACCTTTAACATTGCTATGAAATGTGGTCTATCGTCTCCGCGGCTCTGTACGCGCGCAACTATACAGCGACTTATCGATGCTCTCTCTCCCCAGTGAGATACACCTCGGCGTAACATGTTTCGCGGCGATATGGTATTAGCAATTGCTACATCTAACTGTTGCGCTTTTGCATTACCGAGCGCATTTTCGCTTTAAATCGTGTTAAGCGTGTAATCGCGCAATGATCCTTTGTTTTTTTTAACACTTAACAAATTTGCATCGCGAAACTCTCTCTGCGCTCTCAAATAAATTTCTATGTGAAATCGATACAACATTCTCGCGTGATTGCTTTTCTCTTTTTTTTTTTTCATTATTGAAACGAAAGTTAACTATATCGGAACCATTCTCATTCACATCGAGGTCTTGAAATAACAAACTGTAAATAAATAAATAGACGATATAAAAATTATCACGGCAGAGAGCCGCGCGCACATAGTATCTCTCGCATAGTATCTTCTGCACATTTCCGGTGAAACTGATATGCTATCAAAATATAATTTATTTCGATCATAACCACGATTGCTCAAGATAGACTCGATCGCGAGCGATCGATCGAGCTGCGCTCGACAATATATCAGTGTGCGGTTACTCAAAGCGGCCACTAGCAAAAAACCAGAGGATTTGCAATAGAACCGCGCCACGTGGCGCGGTATGTATGTATGTACAAAGAGCGCGGAGGAAGAAAATTGCTTGCCGCGTGTACTCTCGAATGTTCTCGGAACATTTAGACACGCGCGGACAATTACGGATCGCGAGACATATATGGTTTTTTTTTTTTTTGGTTTTTTTTACAATAAGTCAATTTTATATTTTCAAGCTGCTCGTATGAAAGAGAACGGGCTGGCAGAAAAAGAAAAAAAAGAGATCCGAGTTGGATATAGTTATTGCGGCTGCACACGTAAACAGGTCGATCCGGTCGAGTGAGATCAAAAGAGAAATGAAGAACGAAAACTGGAAAGAGAGATAGGCGGGAAGAATGAACGGGAGAGGAGAGAGGGAGAGTTTTACCCGCGGTGGACAGGGAAGGAGGGAAAGGGGAGGAACGAAGAACACACGTATCAAGGGCGATAAAGACACGCACGAGGGAGGGAGAGGAAGAGAGAGTCGGTGGGTGACTCTCTCGGGAGTGAGACGAGGATGTCGTACAATAATCGAACGCGCTCGCTAGCGCACGGTGTTTGCAAAAGAGCGATATCTAATCGGCGAAATGCTCGAAAAGTAAACCCGAGAACAGGGTGGAGCAGCAGGCGCGCACATACCGCGTCTCCCTTCGTCGTTCACGGCCGTTTTCGTCCGTTCGTCTCGCGCTCGTGCGAACGGGTTATGCGCGCTGGAGAGGCCTCTCCTGCCGGCAATACCTGCCGCGCGCGTTGCACCAGCGCGCGCCCCGTTCGTTGTGGACCCGTTCGGTGCTTATATCTACACGTGTACACGCACAGACGCGCACATACACGAGATCCTCTGCTGTCTATTTGTGTGCGTACGAAACGTACATACACACACACACACATCTAAACGCGGCGCGCTCACGTATACTCGCGCACTCGCACCGGTAACCACGTATATTGGCGTATATACCATCACCGAGTATTGTATAATGCAGCCATTGATAGCCGTCCTCTCTTTCACGCACGCGATCTGTTGCAGTCGCTGCAACCCGTGTCCGGTGACAGCCTCCAGTGTCCAGTCTCCCTCCCGGTGAGTGCCCACAAGATTTATTTTCCCAGGCGATATACGGGGTGGGCGCTGTGAAAACGCAGACGAGCGCTTTCCGCTTTCGAGGGGAAGTGGAAGAAAATCCGGTGCGCGCCGGTTTTACAATTGCGCGAGAAAAAAAAGAGCTAGAGAGTATAACGATTGTCGGGTACGCGCGTTTTCAGACAGGCGAGCGCGATTCTAAGCGGAAGTAATACTTGAGTGAGATGTTGTGATCTTGTGGATATAATTTTCTCGCGTTTTACGACGACGTAAGAGGAAAAACAGAAAGGAAAAGTCGCGAGTCGAACGCTCCAAGTTTGCGTGTCGCGTCTGTAGCAGGAATGGAGTCAATTGGGTACGTAGAATTATAGTGATTATAATATGTATATATATAAATATATTTATGCATTACGCACACAGGTGCGTAAGTTGCAACGAGAGTTAACTTAAAATGTTTTTTATTATTAAAATGCAATATTGTAGGTTTAATTTAAAAAAAATAGAAGATTAAAATATTTTGAGCACAACACCCTGCGAACGGCTCGTATGACCGTGTATTTATTTCGTAGTTTAGAAACTTTCGAGCCTAAAAAAGTCTATTATATATATATAATTTTTTGAGCAGCTTTATATTTTGAAACATGTTTGATATGTTTCAAAGATAAAACTATTCGATAATTAACAAGTCATAAATATAATAACTTTCATCTGAGGTTTTTGCGAGAAGCTAATGCAAATGCATCAATAGTTACAATGGCGATAATCACATGCATTTCGTATAGAATATTACAGGGTACATTATGGAAAACAAACTTTTTTACTCTGTAGTGCATTACGAAGCGGAAGCTTCGAGCTACCGTGAAGCTTACGCAACATTCAAGATCCGACGTTGCACGCGGAGAATCGGCTTGAGGCAAGAAGCGAGAGCAAAACTTGCCGGCCCGCGACTTTCGCCATTAATCGCGCGTACGTCGCGGAGTATCGTCGTTATTTTCTCGATCGCGATCTCTCGCCCGTCGTCGTCGTCGTCGTCTCACTTTCCAAGGCGCTCTGTCTTTCCCCCTCTAGGTACTTAACGAGCAGATCACTTTCAGCCACGTATAGCCGCGATCAATTTACAAGCGCTGCAGCGATCTGCCGAACGCCGGGGACCGTGCGAGTCGCGCGGGAAGATTGCGATCGCCCCGTGCAGCAGGCGGCCGAGAGTTTCAACCATCTCTCTCGTAGGTGGTGAGCAAGTTACGATTCTCGAATACGTGTATACGATTTGCGCGCGTCGTGAAAACGGCGGGAACGCGCGAGACACCCGTTGAGTCGTCGAACGGCGCGCCGCGCCGCCGCTCGCAAACGCGCGAAATTGCGTAAACGCGGTATAATTGAGTTACCTCGTCCATTGCATGGGACGCGAAATTCGCGGGCACGGTTCGATTTATTGGAACGATGATGGATATATATATACATATATTCACCGAACGACTGTCATTTTGCGGATATAACTAAAAACATTGCCAGCGATCCTCGCGTTCGCGATCGCGCGTCGAAGACGATTTAATCGTATATTCCTACATCATTCGCTTTCGATATGTCGTTTGTGCATTCGTTATTCTTTTTTTTTTTTTTTTTTTTTTGATTACAACAGCTCTCGACTATATTATTCGTTCTCTAATAACTCATGGAAATTTTTGTCACGCGTGACTTTTGCGAGTAATGTGAACTCGCGGATTTCTCGAATATTTTCCGATTTCTATTCTAGAATGAATACGGATGTCGCGCACGGCGCGATATATTGACATGCCACTACCAACGGAAGAACACTAAGTAAATAGCGCTAAGAGTATGCCGCGTATCGTCGTTCCATCTCACACTTGTCAATAAACTTCAGTATCAGCGTATCTACCAAGGCGACGATAAAATGTTGCGTGAGGTTTAGTTCGAGAGATTTTCGATGGTGGGAAAAGAGCGCAGCTCGCTCTCTTAATCTTATCGCTCCTTTGTGCAAACAGTACAATAATGATTAGCGATTACGTGCGACGCCTTGGCGCGCGAATCTGGCCGCTTCCGCTAATTCTTCGCCGCGTTTCTTCGCGTTCGCAAAAAGAAAAAAAACGCAGATCAAAAACCTGCGAACGTTAAATCATGAAGCGATCCGGGCGCGGCGGCATATCTCAAAGAAGTTATCTCGCGTATAAAATTTCGCGAAAAATGATGTCTTTTCGACATTTGTTAGTCGTAATTTCCGACTTTCCTTTTTCCACGAGGGTATGCGGTTGTTATTAAAGTCACTTCACACGATCGAGATATGAAGAGAGAAAGAAGCAGGTGCGTGGAGGAATATTTCGTCTTTGAGAAAGAGGAGAAGCGCGACCGAGAAGAAATGGGACGAACTGCGTCTCCGTGATCTTCATCGCGCGATATCTTTTTGTCGCGGGACAAAAAGGTGTTTCGCTCTCGTGTTTAGACGGTAGACGGCTGTGGTCGTGCGTTTCGCGGTGTTAACTCAAATTTTTTGGCAACGGCAAACGCGTCAAGAATATTTCGCGCCTCGATGACAAACAATGCGTATCTCGCGCGAGAGGAGGAGGAAGAGGAGGATGAGATCCGCGCGATAATCTGCTGCAGCCGGCAAACCAGAATAACAACGAATTTGAAAAATACGCGAAGAATGCATTAAAGAGGGAGAATATGTGTCTAAGGATAGAGCGCCTATAGGGGAGGCGCAAGAGCGAGCACAGAGACTCGCGGAGAAGGAAGAGAGAGAGAGAAAAAGAAGTTGAAACGCGCGCTTTTGTCGGTACGTCATTACGACATCCGGTCACCGTATGGTCGTTAAAGTGACACAAGCGGTGTTTCAAAAATACCAAGCAAAATATGAATCCGAGCAGAAATAACACCGCCGCCACGTTGTTGTCGCGATGTTTACGTTTCTTTCGCTTTGTTATACACATTTGTGCTTTAATTTTATGGTTTTGCATGTGAAATTGTGTTCTTATTTTACCTTAAAATAATATGTTAATCACATGGAAATGGCACACATACGCGCATTACAATTTCATAATATGTTGTTTACAATTTGTACAAAATATCTGTGTGCGTTTTGTTTTTTTTGTTTTTTTTGTTTGAGAGAAAATTTCAATCGCACGACGTCTTTCAAATACGAGTAGTAGCGCACACATGTAATAAAAGAATCTGCGAGGAGCGCGAATATTTTTCTGCTAGTTTTTTTTTTTCGACGAATAATATCGAGTTGTGTGCGTTATTTGTGCATGTGTGTGCGCACTTGTCTCTTTGTGTTAGAATACCCCGCCCAAGGATTAACAGAATCTCACGAGATTATGCAGATCTAGGGAAGCTTGTCTATTTAATTCTCGATTTATGCGGAACTCGTCGACCGTTCAAAGTGTGCCCCGTAGCGGTCGTTGTCGACCGTATCGCGGAGAGTCTGTGTGCGTGTGTGTGCGTGAAACAACTGATCGTGAATCTGCCGTTGACGCCGAGAGAGTCGGCCTTCTCGACAAAAAAAAAAAAAAGTAGGCAAGCATAATCGTAAAGTGCGAATGTTATTCTCCCGAACGATGAGCGAGGCCGCGAAAGAAGCAGCGAAGGGGGCAGTATTTTTTCGGCGCGCATAATGGGAACGCCATAGAATATAAGAATTCCACGTCGTCGCGACAAAGATCGGTCCGCAGCTCGTTACACCGATACACAAATGCAAACCGTTACAACGGATTGCGGTGATTTGCAAAGCGTTATTGCATAATTAAGGAATCCTGTTGTCGTTATTATCGTCTCGAATCGAAGCAGAAATTTATTTCGCCTCGTTGATGAGACTGTCAACCGGTTGAGCAATATTTCTTGTTCTCTCGGAAATTCTTTCATCTCGTATTCCTCTTCATTGAAAAACTCTCGGCCGGGTGAATTCAAAGGAAAACTTAAAAATCGGCACCCCACACACACAGTCGTCGATGTTGTAAGGCGGCGCCAGATTTCTATCGAGCACGCCGCCAATCGCGAATGATCGTGGAAAACTAAAGGCGAAACGCGCACAGGGGGGGGAGGAACGTGCTCGGTCGGCCGAATTGTACAAGCGGATTATACGTTTTCCTTCGTAATAAAACACGGAAGTTTTCAAAGGGAAAATAATGTCTCCCTGATTACTCGCCTCGATTCAACCCGCTACTTTCCTCTTTTCCTCCCGACGCCTCTTTCGCGCTGTGTTTCTCTTTGCGGGGATATAACTTCCCGGGTCCTTTCTGCTCCGGGACTTTGTTGAAATGGGGATTAAAACGATGTTTGCGCGGAAGCCAAAAGCATTACCGACTTTATCTTTCAAATTGCGCTGTATTACTTTTCCTTTTATCTCCCGGCGCTTCTGTGTGATATTTGTTTTCTTAATTTCAGTCAGACGACGGAAGATACCTCTTCCACTGTGAGATTGCATCTGTAAGAATTAAAATGCGAAATCGGCTTTTCTTTTGAGCAAAATGCAGCGCAATATTGATTAAAACAGTATCTTTCTTATTTAAAAAATGTGTAAATGATGTTATTTTTTATCGAAAATATATTTGCAATAAATGATTGTTTTTTTTTTTTTTTGCATTTTTAATCAAATATCACACGTGTCTATTACAGAAGTATTGCGATTATTAAAAAAAAAAAAAACTCGATTTTACATAATATCCAGGTTTTTGTCAACTTCGTACAGAGCAATTCGCTTCGTTATTTATGACAATAATATTCTTGTTACTTAACGTTTGGGTATAATGACACGAACATTGGCCTGTTCTCTAGTAATCATAAACCGGTTGAACGACAAAGTTCAACATGTTTGAGAAATCAGCTCTATAAAAAAAAAAAAAGATATAACCAATAAAACAGAACGCTTGCTAAAACTTGTAAAAGAATATATAAATCTCTCTTTTTATATATATACCGCGTATATTTAATTATAAATTCACTATTAAAATTTTTATGTTACATAATAACTGGTAAAAAAAATTGAGAATTATATAAGAGCGATTTACTTAGCATTGTTAATGTGATAACGGCAAAATTAGCAACGACCATTTATCTTCGACTGAATAAAAGTTTCCAGAACAAGAATAAATTAAACATATTGTTAACGGTATAATAATAATTAATTAAAGAGAAAGCGATTAAAAGAATGGCGATGACATAGTAATGTTAAATATATGTGACACATTATAAAAACTAATATATGCAGATTTTGCAATGGTATACTTTCTCATATTTAAAAAAAACGATAAAGAGATAATTATTTTTATTAAATATATGCGCGCGCGCGAGAGAGACACACGCACACTGAAATTTTATTCTAACCGGTCTTGAATATTCAGCGAACGAACTGCGGAAACAAAACTGTCAGAGAGTCCCCAATTCTCGGCCGCAAGAGTAGAAAAAGAGAAAAGTTTTAAGAACCAAATGGTCGACGCTCAGCGGATAGGCGTTCGCGGTGAAAGCTCATCCATAATATATATAGAGCCCGCGCGAACATAAAATTCTCCAATTGCAAAATTGATGCGGCTTATGTTACCCTCTCTCCCTTTTCCGTTGGCAGTCAACCCCGTGTAACTTCGCAACAGCGGCGTCGGTGTCTGCGTCTACGACGACGCCACGGGTCTCGCGGGTCTCCTCCTCGGTTTCCTGTAAAGCAACTCCTCATATTGTACAGGGACGCGTAATTCATTTTTTACCGGACTCGGCTCAATTATTTATAAATTGCTGTTCCCTCGGGGAGAGAGTAGTCCGCCGACCTGTCATCCCTTCCCGCCGATGCGACGACGCGTCGCGGCGTCGCGCTTCCCTCTCCGATGGCAACAGCCGGCACTACACCGCAGCACGAAATAAAAAAGCAACGGCGCTTTGGAAGCCCCGTGCGCGAGCAGTCGTTAACTACCAGACACTTGGAGTGATCGCACGAGAGATATAATTTGTAGTTCGGCGCGTGTTATTATATTTCGTTAAATGTGCGCGCGCGTGCACGCGCTGTCTGCCAGTTTTTATTTTTTTAATCCGACTTCAATTTTAATTACGTAGATATACTTCTGCCGATATGATTGTAACGATAAGGCATAAAATTAAAAGCAATTTGTTTCATTAAAAGCAGTTGTTTTCATTCCTCGATCAAACATACTTCTAAGCTCTATATAATAAGTGCTAATTTTGTTTCCAAAAAGCGTATCTAACGTATGTGTCACGATCGACAACACGTGATCTTAATTGAAACAAAGTTAAACGTCCGTCAAAGGGATAAGATCTCAGCACGTAAGAGCTCGGCAAAGCGTGAAGTAGACGATAGGTCAATTGCACGCTGAGGTCACACATGACCTCGCGCAGCACGCGCTCACGATCGCGACTCCGTAATCCGCGATCTTAATGACGCGCCGATCCACATAAATTTACATGTAATTGTAGGCTTTTTCGCGAGCCTAGCAATTTCAGGTCCGACCGTATCGTAAAGGCGCACGCACGCACGCGACGCATTTGTTTAACGAGTAACACCCCCGCGCTTGTAAACCGATTTCTCAAATCCCGAAATGTATTATTATACACGTCAAAAGTTAGACTGTGTAGAGCGATCAGACGGTTCGTAGCTCAATCTAACCTGTTATCTAACGTAAACTCATTCACTGTATAATTATCAAATCAGGTATAAGCACCTCTTTAAAAAAATCCAAAAAATCTCTGTCTAAATATTTATTTAAGCTAAAGAAGGGAGAGAGAAAAAGAGAAAGAGAGAGAAATATTCAGATTTTCCTCTTTTTTTTGTGACCAATAATTGATATCTTCTCTGTGAACTCTGCAGTTGCAAACTAGTTATAATTTAAATTACATGTTATACATAGATTTATCTCTTACACTAATAGAGATCAATTTTGCACTACTTCGAATTTTTATTACGCGCGTCTATGTTATTAGAATTCAACTGCAAATTACTGCATTGTAAGAAAATAAAAAGTAATTTTGAATTACGTTACTCTCATCGTGTTCAGCGGCAACAGCGCATCGAACAACGTTCAAAGAGCATCAGTGCGGTTTGATGCCCGGATCATTATTACGGGGACATCGTCTGCTTTGACTGCTCCCTAGAGAGCACAATCTCCCTTTCTACGTCTCCGCGCCTCATCATCCGTCCTGTTTTTCCTCCCCTTTTGGCGTGCGATCCGTTGTTTACAAAATCGACCAAGGACCGGGACAGTTTTCTTTTTAACATATACATATAACGATACCATATGCGCTTTCCGTTTAATTAGTCCCCTTTCGCGTTTGATTTTTTTTTTCCATTCTTTTATATAAACTGAAATAATACTTGAACGAGAAACAAACTACGGTCTGATAATTGTTAAAGTATTAATTAATTGAATACAGTGAAAATATACACCGTATTTATAAGTCGCAGATGTTACGAAAACAAAAAAAACACACGTCGATATATGTTTTGTCGAATTAAATATTGATCGACGCGTGCGTGATTACACATTTTTGTTAAATAATATCCTATTGAAAAACTGTCAAGAAGGCATTCGGCTCTTATTGACGTTGATACAATTGGTTATAGGTACATTGGTTATATAACCGCAGTGTGTGCCATTATCTAAATATTTACTCGATGAAACTCTGTACAAGATAATGATTCTATATATATATATATATCGTAACAAGAGGATCTACACGCTAAATATGAATAATCGATACGAAACACAAAAAACCTGCGCCCGCCAGAAATCTTGCCGAAATAAAAAAAGAAAACGCTACATCGACACACACAAAATTATATATACATTTTTTAACTTTTATCTCAAGTATCTCCAAATGCAAAAAGTGTGCCACGGTCATTTTTCATAAGGAACACAATCGTTTTTACAAAAAAAAAAAAAAAAAAAAAAAAATAAAATTTAATGCGGTGACAGTGCGGGATTTCAGTGCGACGTGGATTTCGCGGCGGAACCTATTGTACGAAATGCGTTAAAGCATGTCACACATACACACGTCGCGAAATATAACGTGTCATTAGAAAGCGCGAGGTCGTAGCTGCCGGGAGAAATCACTGTCCGGGGGGACAACGCGCGCGACAGCTCTTTCCTTGTGTGATTCGTCAAAATAAAAATTCATCGGGACGGACCGTATCCGCGGAGAGTGACGAACGAAGTCGGTCGGCATTCGCGTGCGCTCGCGCGCGCACGAGAGAGAGAGAAGCGGCTTTTATCCTCGCCGGATACAATGCTCTACACTCACCACGTGAGCGCGCATCTCACGAGAGGACAAGGAGGACACACCGCGCGCGCGGGCGCTTGCGCGATCCGGAGGCTACCCTTCAAACAACCTTGATATTAACCAGTTGTGGAGGGCCCATTGTCGGCTCTGGACTATGGACATTGTGCTCTCTTTGAGCGTCCCACAAAGAGCAACGGCTCGCACGCTCGGTGTGCGTGCGGTATTCAGTCAACGCGCGCTATCTCTCTGGGTCCCGGGGTCCAGTCCCGTGTGTATGCGCTCGCATACGTGTATACACACGCGCGGCCTGAGTGCCGTTAGATTGCTGCTAAAAGCGCGGTGCCCGCAAGGCATTATCCATTGTGAGCGCGGCGCATCTCGAAAACGTAACGTCGCTCTCGTATCAGACGACCGTAAAGTCCGACCGGTGTCCGTGAGGTGAAGAGAACGGAAGAAGCGATTCTGATAAATTGATTGGTACCGAAAACGCGCACCTGTCTGATTCCAAAACAAAAAACTGGACTTATTCGTGTACTTTTTACTCATAATATACTACAGACTGTAATTTGAGAAACAACGAATACTCGATAAATTAGAGAACAGTTTCACAAAATCATTATTTTTAGTTTATTTATGCAAACTCCGTTAAATGTGCGTTAATTTAAGCTTTTTACGTCAATAACGTGGGTTCACGTGTGTCATTCCACGGTCAAAAAGTCGAATTCCGCGTGTTACATGTATATCATCGCTACATAATGTAACCAATAGAAAATGCGTAGAAAAAAAAAAAAAACAACTGCGTAAGCTTTTCGAGATCCTGACACATGGTCAGCACCGAGCCTATACAATCGAGAAAACATGGGGTATATCACTCTCGAAAGTTATATACCTGCCCACCCACTGGTTACCGTCTTCCTTCCACGAAGGAAGACATTACAATGGATCCGCCGTTTAAAGCGCGAGGGATTTCTAGCGGCAGAGATTAATTAGTCGCGAGAGGTGCGCGCGGCGGCGTCAAGCGGGCCGAATTCGACGATATAGCGGAACACGTCGGATTTCTTGGGTACAATCGCACTCACACGCATCCGAAGTTGTTCCCCGCCGAAGGGGAAGGCGAGAACGTAGAAGAGACGGGGGTAGGGGAGAAAACGGGGGAAGGGGCATCTCGGAGCCGCGTACGGTCGCACGAAGCTCGTCTTAAAGCCCTAAGCTCCTTGTCGGGGGACGCGACCACGCATGCATGCCAAGGACTAACGCACCGGCGGCGGCACAATGCCGCGGGCCGCGATGAATGTGAGCATTAAACGATTATAGTCAGGGATTTGTATGAACAAATGAATGACAATGGCGTCCGCGAATGGCCGCACGGAGCGGCCGACGACGAGCTCGGCCTCTTGTTCCGCTCCTTCCTCTTTCGAGATTCAATGAGAGGCTAATTGGAGGCTGTGCATCGTTGGCTGCGAGCGAGCGAGCGAGCGCATCGCGAGCACTGGTAGCGCGCTCCTTGTATCTTATATGCGCGCACATTATTCTCCGCCAACCGGTCCGCGCCATTACGCAAATTGCGCTCATCGATAAACACGCTTCTATTATTTTAATCTTCGTTGTTTAATATGTATTGATACGACGCGGTATTCTCAGAGAGAAAGAGAGAGAGAGAGAGAGAACCGCT
>QVNV01011633.1:0-28665 GCA_014825455.1 Pseudomyrmex pallidus
AGCAGTGCGAAATGAGAATTGCCCATTTCTTACTCCTGTTGTTACTTCGTTTACTCTCTACTTCTACAGCCATTGTAGACTGGCCATTATGGCCGTGACCGCTCTCAGCCTTCTCTCTGATTACACCATGCTTTCAACAACGCGATCAACGCGATCGAGTCATTCGCTTTGTGGTTTGGTCGACAATCGCAAGATGGCGACAAAATGACTACTGCACTGCGTGCGAGCGTTGCGGACGACACCGCCATAGTGGCTGACATGGCCGCGGCAGTCTCACGATTTTGAGTGTGGTGTTGTGAGTGCGCGTACATTTTGGCAGGTGGATCATCGTCTGACAAGGACGTCGCCGACCCGGAAGGCCAGCCCGAAGCATGACCGACAATCCTATGCCGCTGGTGAGTCATGACATTTCATATGAGACGAGATCAGCGGTTGTGACAGTCGCGACTCGCGACGCGATTGTCGGCTGCCAATCGATCGACGCTCCGGTTTCGTGTCATTTCGTTTCTATTTGGTTGTTTCGATATTGCAAAATGCATTTTTTTGTGATAATTTGCGCTAAAAGTATTACCTTCGTTCATGCTAATGTTACTCCAAATCTTGCATCCGACAACGCGCAGTCTGCGCAAACGCGCCAGCCGAGGTTCGATGTCCGTTCCGCGATGACGTCACTCGTTGACAGTGGCTATCACCTGTTCTTACGGAGGCGGTGACGTCACTGACACGGTGACATCTGCGGTTCTAGTATTTCGTGCTTTATCTGCTTTGATCTCGCACATCGTTAATCTTGTGATAGTCTTGTAAGATACTCTCTGGGTGTTTATCTAAAAAATGATGCTTTTTTGCAAAATGTGAAATATCACTATTTATTGTCTCTTTTTGTTTGATCAATAAACCAGTGTGTACTGATAATAAATAAAAAAATATTATAAATTAACAAAAACAAATGTTAAATTTAAATGTTAAAAAAAACTTTTTTCTTTTTTTCTGAAAGTTTTTGACTTGTTTATCTATCGTTTTCATCTATCGTTTAAAAGAATAATCTAACCTTTCTTGTTTTTTTAATTATTTAAATCCATAAAAGCACATGTATGTAAAGATCTTCGCACATTGCTTTCGCTCATTGGATGTAGACATGTTCAAAATAAAACATCCCCGTCATATTTAGTTATATGTAAAGACGTAATTACATATTACAAGTAATCAGAAGTTCTAATGATGTCATACTTGCAGTATGATGTGGCGAGATACCTAATATCACAGAGAATATATTTTGACAATACATTTTTTGACAATAAGTATATTTTTTGGCGCTCGCTTAAGTCAGATAGCAATTCGTATGATTGTATCATGGAGATCGTGATGATGTCACATTAACCAAAGAAACGTTCTTGTTCAAACGGATTTGTTCTGTTTGCAGATAGATATATAATAGATTTTACCGTATATGAGCCTGTCGAGAGACAGGCAAGATATATATAAGTCATTTCTATCTGAAGAAAATTGTCGGGAACACTTTGTGAAATTTTTGTTTTTTATTTTTATTAAAGAGAATCTAAGTTAAGATTGGGGTTAATAAACAAATTTCAGGTAATATGATTACGTTGTAACTTTAAGTCAAGCATGTTTCACATTGTAGTTGCAGATTGCAAGAGGATGTAAAATTATCGACTTTTTTCTATTGTGTGGATATGTTTACGGTGCGCCGCGAATACAGCAATATTCCAATTCACGGTCTTAGGATATTGATCTTAATTTGAATCTACTAGGCGCCGTCTTAATTCGGATCAATTGACCCATCAATTAATAAGAGTATAACGGTTGATTGATTAGTGTGGGAATAATTAGAGAAGACGTCGGCGTAGCTTAGTGTGTTGCGGAAAATAGATAATTCTGCTTTTTATATATTTTTTCCTTCTCGATTATCTAGATAATCGACCACGAACTACCGATCAAATCAAAATTTGTGAAGTTAAATTAAAAACATTATTTACGTTGTTCAATTGTCTCACACAAAAATCTCAAACAACAAATCAATTTTCATCTGCGTTAATGTTAATCAATTTTCATGTGTGAAGTTGATTGATTAGTTTAAAAAGAGATTTTCAAGTGCGTCTTTTCTTATCCCATATCGTGATTAAATTCCATAGTTTTTTTGTAGACGTGCAAGTTGCAATACACTCGGTATACATGTATGATACATTATAAAATTGTTGCAATGTGGTCATACGATTCGGAGGAAAATCGATGTGATTTATCGCGGTCGATTTAAAACATCGGCTGAATTAGAAGTTTCAGTGAGTTTACTTCAGCAAAATGTACGGAATTTCTGAATATTAAGGAACAAATTGCTTGACCACGACAAATTTCCGTTACACTATCTCGCAAGATTTCCAGTTTATTTGTGCCTTTCCATTCAGAACCAGTTCTATTAGTGTTTTGAACGCAGCCGCGAACATTTTTCGCCATGAAGTCGCGACGCAAGATTTTGCAATATCGCGCGTAGATGTCGCCACAACCATTAAATGGCTCCGCATATCTTTTAGAAAGTTCATTCATAAATCCTAATTGTAAGTAAAAATATTGATCTAAATATTTGTTCGACAAATACAACAATAAAAATAAGTCGAAAAAATGAAAGCAATGTAAATTTTATAAATCAAACAAATATTGCAGTTCAATAAAAATTGGTTATAATTCGTTTATTATCTGTAACATTTTATTTCACAAAAAATATAGATTTTTTCGATAAAATAATTTACATTGGTTTTCAAAAAAATTTTTTGAAACATAGAAAAATACAGTTACAAGATTTTTTCGACTATAACACTCATAATTATGCGAATACAACAATTACTTAAGGATTTAAGTAAACATTACGTTTGAGTGCATGTAAAATGGCTGATTGTCATGAGCATTTCCCAACACGATTTGCATAAAAATGTACATGCGCACGCGTGTCATCGCCATTATTTGTACAGCAATTGTCTCATCATTATTGCATTATACGAGTCATAAAATGAAAAAGTTCGAAGACAGTTTTCGAATCAAAGAAAAATTTGTCTCTCTCTCTCTCTCTCTCTCTCTCTCTCTCTCTCTCTCTCTCTCTCTCTCTCTCTTTCTCGTTTCTTTTTCTCGCTTCTATTATTTTCATAGATAGTTTATTTTTATTTTATTTGATGACAAAACATACCGTGTACATAATGTTTTTTTTTTTTTTTTAAAGAAAGATTACTTTTGTCTAGATCCGATTGTCGGAGTCTGATAGAACGTAGTTTATAAATTGCAAGAATACTTTTTTAATTGAATTTGTAAATCGGTTCAATGTTTTACATTCTTCCGTTGATCTTATCATGGTGACTCGGTCCTGGACTGTTGTACAAAAAGAAATTACGTTTAAGGACGGCAAATACATGTTTTGTAATGTTAGAAGAATAGGATATAACTGCTCCGGAAGTGGTACGTTATTTCAAGCAGTCACGCTAAGAAAGATTACATCGCGATTATGCGATGTGGAATATAGATCACAGAAAATTGTGTTCTTGGAACTTGGCCAACTCGCGCGAATCGAGAAACTTCTTGATTTTAGCGATCAAAAACTGTTTTTTTTTTTATATTGTTGTACTAGAAATTCAGGAATAATATAGTAGGCTTGCACAATATCATTACAATCTGTTAATTACAAATGTGTATATATTGTTTTTTTTTTTGAAAATTAAACATTTATATCGGTTATTAATAAAAACATTTTTCACATTACAATTCACATATGTCTTTTTGTTTTTCAGTTTTGACAAAGTTGTGCAAAATCAAATTTCGGACTCTTTGGAAAATACTTCTGCATTCTCATGTAAAATTAAAAAAAAAAAAATAAAAAAAATAAAAATAAAACAAAACACCAAAATTTTCTAAAAAGTTTTTTGATATTTTTCCTTGTTAGTGAATCTTGCAGAAAAGATGTATATGAATTGGAACAGATTAAAAAGCGATGAACTGTGTTCGGGTCTCACGTACGACAGTCGTGGCCTCGATGACGTGGCTCACTGAAATGTTTTTCTCGATCTTTTTCTTCCTATTTTCCTCTCTTTCTCGCACTTTGCTCTTCTTCGTATATATAATATATCGAGATGTTGTTTACGGCCGTACATATACGCCTCCACACTTGATGATGCCGTCGCTTACGCAATCGCTGTTTGCGTTTCATATGATTCACGGTGCGCGAAACGACATCGACGGCGTCATCGATGAGTCGTTTTCTCGAAAACGAGGTCATACGATGATTGTCTGGACGGATTTGTCGATGATACCCTGCGGCTGATGCATTCCTAGCGATGATCGACTAAAATAGCAACCGTACATTCGTATGTACACAGAGTATTCGTAATCGACTTGACCTACTTGAAATTCGAATATGGATATTGGGTCGAGAACTATCTCTGTTTGAAAAGAAAAATTTCGTTCTATCGAGATTTCTATTGATAGATGATTTCACAAAAGTCACAAGCTTAGCGTTGGTATTTATTATAATGATTAATATTATATTGCATCGTGTATAAACTATAGCGTTTCTTGCGAGAGATCTAACGTGCAAAAGAAAGATTGTATTGTGTCAAACACAATTTTAAATATATTGAACACATAAAATACTTGGATATTCTTCTGTTTAATTCTCAATGAATTGTGTTTGCGTTTTAAAGCAAAACTTTCTAAGCTCACAAGTATTATTGAATTAATATATATATATATATATATATATATATCTCGATGAATATTCCTCAATATTTCTCTTGCATTTTTTATTGATATATACGATGTCGTTTGCATGCATTACACTTTGTCAGGAAAAAGCTTAGAACTTTTCTCGGTATTAATAAGTCTAGAATTTTCTTGAAAGAAGTATCAATAGATATGGAATATTTTGTTGAGTGGAAATAAACAAGATTTCTAAGAAACAAGATATATGTATTATAAAATCTATGACAAATAATGAAGTGATATTTATTATAAGCTATCAGCGTCATGTTTTTCTCAGTGTTCAACAACAGTGTTGTTAAACACACATTATCTTTTTAATATAAGTTATAAAGTTTTGCTTATTATTCTAAATTCAAAATCTTTTGTTTAAAATGTCAGACGCGCATACAGTTCCGGTGTCTATTGATTATTAATAATTGGCCCAATACCAGTAGCTAGCGATAGAAAAGTATGGCAGTGTAAGGGGCGCGGACATATAGAAAGAACAGCGCCGGGAGTCACTCAAGTCAATTTTTCACTTTCCGCTGCTGTGCCGGAATCTCGATTCCATGTATTGCATCTGTATGTTGAGTTAGATTGACTCCGAGAGAACTGATCCATGATATGTTATGGTCAAAGCCCGAAGCACGGGCGGTTCTAAGATTGACTGGTCAATGCACGGAACAACGGTCAAAACTCGAATGGACATTTGAGACGTATAAAATATTTCCTTTGTAACACATACTATTGTACATATGTGGAGGCATACATCTCTCCCTGCATCCTTTCTCCGTACAAACCTAATCTATAATATGTCACTGCAATAATATTGTACGTTGAAAAGTATGCTAAAAACCCTACTTTCGAGCTTTGAGCATGCTCCGCGCATTGACCAGTCAATCCTAAGATTGCCCGTGGTTCGGGCTTTGACGCTAACGTATATACTTTCCTTTCTGCTTTCGCGATATATAACATACTCGTCCGAGCGTATACACTCTTGCAAATGCGTGCATCAATTGTATTATTTACATATTTCAAATTATTTCGGAAAAGACACTAACTGTAGCGTCGCCACTGTTCTCTTTATCTTTTTTATCTATGCCGTTTCTTTTTTTCTTCTTCTTTCTTTTTTTCTTTCTTTCTCTCTCTCTCTCTCTCTCTCTCTTTCTTCTTCGGAAAGCACGAAGCGATTCTTCGCGTAATACAGGTATCGATACAGGTAACGAACGCAAATGGAACTTTCTGCATTTTCTTCACGAAGAGTTAATCGCGTGGTCGTCCGCTCATGACAAAGCAAACACATCTGAACGAAAAAGCTCTTGCTTTACATAATACAGACGCTTTCTTGAAAATCGTATCTAAACGTCATTAAAATATTTTCTCGACTTCGTGATCTCACGAATTGTATTTCCTTGAGATCTTGAAATTTATTATTTAGAAGTTTCACGGATGAATTTTCGTCAATTAAGCTATAGTTATATAGTATTGAGGGGAAATTTTGTTCAAAATTTTGTTTTGTAGAGGCGTCCTGCTCGCAACAACTTCTCTGCGTTTATATTTGCGTTTTTTTCTCGTCCGCTCTGTGAGAAAAATAAATAAAAATTACATAACGGCAGTCCGATAAGCATGCTTTGCAAGAGGTGAATTTATATATTTACAAATTTTCACGCTCTACGACCGAAGTGTCGTTGTTTAATAAAGTTGTTTGTACGCCGATTTTTTATTAAAAAAATAACAGCATATTGCTATCCGGTACGATCTCGAAGAAAACGAAACGAAAGCTCGACTTGACAAAGAGAGTGCGTGACAAGATGAGGGAAAGAAAGACAGAAAGATTACCGTAGATGTATCGGTTTCTTTTCGCCCGCAGGATTCGGTGAAGTGCGTCTGCGAAAAAGTTACTCAAGGCGGCATGATCTTTGAGATGGAAACTTGCCCGCTCGCTCACATGAATATAAAAGAAACTTTTCTTTCACGAAAAAATAATATATATCGCGCGCGGCACCTTTTATGTGCACACATTTTATCTACTGCGAAACAGTTCGCTATTTTCACAAATATACCTAGCAATATTTTTGCAAGAAATTGCTTCTTTCGAAAAGTGATGTGTACTACGAACTTGAATGACTTCTCTGAGTCTCTTTTTCGTTGTTATTAGCATCTCACGTAATCTAACTGCCGCTAGATTGTCGAAAATGGCAAAGTTACAATTACAATCGATTTCCTGATGATGCATCTTCTTTTCTTGAAGTCAGAGAATGAGAATAAAAATCAAATATCTTTCTCGGGAATAACGTCGGGAATAAAGAACGTACGTTGTTATTTGCTTTGCGCGTATCGTACACTCGTATATTAATAGTTCTATTAATAGTTGTATTAATATTGTATTAATAGTCGAGAAACGAAGAGGCGCAGAAATGATCGAAATATTGACGCCAACGGAAAAAAATCTTTGTTGCGAACAACGATGGTGCTGCAACGATCGCTTGATAAAAGTATTCCGCACGTTATTTAACGCGTTCGCGGTGCTTCTCTCTTAGCGCGATAATATCTGTTTGTAAATTAACACATGACGCTAGACCAAGTTGCTTGCTGGATGTTTCTGTATTTGCTGCACACGTCGATGCTGCCATAACGAAACGGCAGCTGTACAATGTTGATGTCATAGTCGGTGTTGACGAAGATAGCGTTGAACATCGGTAAATGCAACTTAGTGGCGATATCATCTTCCTGGAGCTGGCCGGTTACTGGATTCATGTAAGAACAACGGGTCTTTGCCAGGACGCAGGCGGTCGTGTTGACGAACAATTGCGCAAGCTGCGTATCCGTATAGTTGTTGTAGGTTTCATTGAAGTTGGGGAACAATCTTGCGGCTTCGCCAACGCATTGTCTGAGCTGCGGAAAGTCATCAACGGAAATTCGAGTGTCTTTTCCTTAGGTTTTCGAAATTTTTTCTACTTACGATGCGGAACGTATCCGCGTAAAGTATGTACGATGCGTCATCGTACACAAGGAAAACTGTACAGTATGTCGTATATTAAAATACAAAGAGTACAATTACAAAGCTTGTGTGTAGATTACACGCGCGCGCAAACCTCATCGTGTGATTGCGATCTCGTATACGAGAGATACACTGCGAATGCATTCCTAACGAGGTAGAAAGTCTCGTGGCCTCAAGAATGCAGAGATTGCTTGGGAATGCGTGGATTTATAGGTTCTGCACCAGGACGAACGGTGACTGTAGCTACATTAGGTTCTTTAATTATGCAAACAGCTCTTCTAGGCGCTAGAATTTTCAAGAATATAAAAGTATTCCTTTGCTTGAGTTGCCAAGTTGCGCCTTGCACTGATACGCTAGGTCTTCTGATGTCTATATCCTGAATAATATTTGCAATAGATCTCTCTCATTATCTTTATTTACAATATTTACACATATTGATTATCATGCAAATGTATCTACATATTATACAGAAAGTGATACTGGCAGATACATGGTGAGTATAGATATATTGATGATT
Source organism: Pseudomyrmex pallidus (assembly GCA_014825455.1). Taxonomy (NCBI): domain Eukaryota; kingdom Metazoa; phylum Arthropoda; class Insecta; order Hymenoptera; family Formicidae; genus Pseudomyrmex; species Pseudomyrmex pallidus. The sequence continues at coordinate 8,253 of QVNV01011633.1, forward strand.
TTACGAAAGAAATTGAAAAACAAAAACAAAACAACGATATATTGTATATATACATATCTATGTTTACTCACATATATATACGTATATATATATATATATATATATATATGTACGTATATATAGTATATATAGTATATATAGTATATATATACATGTGTATACTGTATATATATGTAAATACATAATGTGCGCAGAACGACAAAGCAATATAACGTGCAATGAGAACGCGCTGTATTAGAAAAGCGCAAAGTGAAGCGCAATCGTAGAATAATTTAATATTTAATAGCTGTTAATTCAGAGTTCAATCTTACCAAACTGTCCTTATTAACTTGACGAATGCATTCTAGGAACGAGCAGTATATTAACGTGGGACTTCGTCCGTTAGGCATGCTGGTTACATTCTGGGTAAAGACAAAATTGCAAATTGCGACATGTAGTAAAATTTGTAAACAAAGAATTGTAACATAATCTATTGAGAAATAATGAATAAATTGGACTGGATTTCTCTCTTGCACATACTCGCAAGTAAGCCTGACAATGACCGTAGTTTGTGTTGTTGAGATAATCGTTGGCGCACGCGGACATAGCTATCAACATGGAGTAACTTTGCGGTAAGATGCTTGCACGATAGAAGCAGCCGTAACAAGCGTCACGTCGTAACGCGTTAGAACCTTGCGAGTCGTTGCACAATTGATTCAGCAACTCGGGTATTCTCACTCTGGAAAAGAAACATCACATCGCGTTACAAAACGCAGAACAAACAAAACTTTTTTTTGCGTAAATAATAACAATAATATGAACGGTCGGAATACACTGTTTAACTGAAGTAGCGAAGGTCCCGAGAAACCTTCCCAGGCTCTCTTGGATCAGAGAATCGACGAAGTTCACACTCGAGACCGAGAATAGTATTAAAATGACGACTAGCATCGCTCTCGTCATTGCGCTAGATCGTTTGGCAACTTCCTTTCAAATCGCGTTGTACTGGTACTTTTATACCGATATATGAATCTGATAAAACGCGCCAGGGATGTATTTATGTACGCTTATTTGAAAAGAAGTAAAATTTAGTTATACAAATATTTATTAAAAGAAGTAAATTTTTTTATTGTTTTGAAAATCAAGAAACATAGCGGTATTATACAGATCGTAGCAGCATCATATAGATAATACTTGACTAATAGATATATTGTTGTATCTATCTTGTTAACGTGAGGCTATTAATAAGATTTTAGGCGATAAGCGTTAAACAAACTGTTTTCTGCTAGAAAACAGTTTATTTATTTAGGTGGTCTTTCCCAATCAAATTTTACAACTTTCTGTTATAATTTAAGCTTTATACTTTCACACAACAAAAGTTGTGCAATTTGTTAATCTTTGATATTTTTTATAATAATAGAAAATATCTTTGCATTTTCCAATACCTCTGATCAATTAAAAGAAGAGATGAAACAAATATTCAGAAAATTTTTGAATTTATATTATGCTTGACTAAAAAATAATATATATATACATATACTTTTGCGGCCCTGGTTGCGCAAAAGTTGTAGCGTAACGATTCTCATTACCTGTAACCTCGCGCACGAGGTCATGACACGTGATCGTCGTTGTTTCGCGAAAATAGACCGTGAATAGTAGATCTGGGACAACTGTGAATCCCACGACTCATCAGATGAAATGTGGGAAGTCAAATTACCGCTAAAAATACAGAATGCATTACACATTTATCTGTTGCAGTTTTCACCGACATGATGCGATATAGCGCGATATCGCTAACGTTTCTGTTGACGTGTCTTCCAAAAATTCTTTTTTCCCCAACAACTGTTTTTTGTCAGAAAAGGGAAGTTTCAGTCGTGTCGAAAATATTCAACTTTGAATGACGTTATTGCAATTTTAATTTTATGCGTTGCATAATATGATCTTTCTTAATTAGCTATTTTATTCTATATTTTACCTGTTTTTTTCGATTTTGATACGTATAATGTCACGACGACATATTATATTAACCTTTCGCGGACAGATATGGATCTTCCAGACTGACTCAAAAATTGCGCATCAATGTCTCTAGTGAAAATTAGGGTTTTTAAATGCTTATATCTTCGAAACTACTAGAGATTTTTTCAATTTGTTTTTTTTTAATCGACGCAGAATTGTTGAAACCTTTGATTTAAAAAAAAAAACAAATTGATTTTTTGCGGGGATATTCGTTTTTAAAGTCGCGTGAATCTCACAAACCTAGTCTGTCCAACTAGTCGTCATTTTTAAGATCCACAAAGGGTTAATCGAAATATTTTGTGTATATCGTGGAAACATGGAGCGCACAAAACTCGCGAAAGTTTCTTTATTCTGTCGTTATATTCACTTTGGAAGCTTTTAATCAGACAGTGCCGAGCATGACATTTAGGAAAGAAGGATGTGTCAGAAAATTTGCGCACTTGATCGCGCGTTGATTGCGACAAAAATGAAAAAATGAATGACGCGAAACTCTCGTCATTCGGGAACTTTCTAATTTCGGAATCACGTGAAAAAGTGGGTCATCATGTGTGCGCGAGAGACGACACGCGTCGCGGCTATTTGCGAGCCAGACAGATACGGTGGAACGACGGGAGGAACTAAGGCTGAAAATGCGCAAGAGGAAGAAGGGTTAGAGAAGTACGATGGATGAAGAGACGAAAAGACACGTATGTAGAAAGCGTTGCAATCTCACCGACCAGAATTAGAATGACTCATGGGATTATTTGGATTTATATAATCCGAGACATTCGCAACGTTTTTTTGAAGTAATGGGTCATTGTGTTCAACACGTTTACTGTCACTTTAGTTTCGTGTTGTATTGAAGTTGTACTAGTGTATTAATTTTAATTTCAACAACTGTAGCTTTAATGACTCATAGAAAAATTACGAACCCAAACAATTATGCAAATTTTCTAATCTCAAACAATGTGCCTTTGCGATGCATGATGCTCAAATGACTTAGCTGGATCCTGCACAGTCATTTAAATCTAGGTTTGCACTACGCACACGTGGCGTTAGTGGCACACCAAAAAGATAGAATGTCAACGTCACATATGCGTTGCATCGAACGTGTGTTGAGCGTATCGAAAGTCGCGATGTCATATTGCATCTGTAGATATCCTGAGTACTTATATTCACGTTGATTACGCTCGGAATAGATTCGACTATAGCCAAACGCAACGTTTGCGCGGTGAAGATAAAAACATCTTGAGAAATCTCGAGATAATTTTCTCGTAACTTATTGTTAGTGAAATTTTAGTTTGTTAATATGTTCGGATGTCTTGTGTATGAGAACTAACAAGAAAGAGTTTGACGTGAAGTTGCTATATGTCCGTATGATTCTTAAAAGAATGTTGGAACTGTTTTTTTTTTTTTTTTTTATTGCTAATTAGATTGAGTGTAATTCTCGCAGTGAGAAAGTGAAATGCAATAAAAGCGTCATAAAAATATCTCGGTTGTAAATCAAAGATTTAATACGTTCGCGCGATTGCGTCCTAAAGAATCACAAGTCTTCGAAGATACTGCGTCTCCCTATTCCCACCTCCAATTTTCTTCTGCTGGAACTTGATCAAAGCGAGACTTAAAGATTTGAATTTTGGCACGTGTAGCGCGCAATCGACGATGCCACTCGTAATTGCTCTTTGAGTTTTTTGGAAATCCAATTACGCCAGAACGTCTCACCAAAGAAATGCACGCGTTGCAACAACATGACAGATGCATTTCTTTTTTACCAATTTCTTGCTGTGCCATATTCTTTGAACTCTTTGCTAAGAACTAATAATATAGTGAGGCATCTTTGAAGACTGTCGCTAAAACAGGTGCGTCAGTTATTTGTGACAGTCATCGTGAAAGTCTAATTCATTAGGAAAATACAGAAGCCGATCTTCTTAAAGAGTTCTATGCGCGTTTATACTTCAAGTTTTGCTCGAAACGCGCAGTGCATTTCACGCGTGCAGGCTCTAAAAACAAGGATTCAGTTCTCAAAAGTTCGTCGTCCTACTATTACCGCACTGAAGAAAGATATTCTGGTTAGATTTTCAAAGAGTGTGCGTTTCTACATCACGAGTGTCATATCTACTGGATATTTTCCAATTATCAAAGCGAGAGTTCAATTGATTTGTCAACCATTTCCGCTGGGCGTTTCTCGTCATCGATTTAGAATGCATATATGCAGGGTTGCTTTTCTTCCTGCAACGTTAGTGTTGTTTTCTCTACCTGTGACAGGGGAGAGGAAAAGAAAGAGAGAAAAAGAGAGGCAGAGAATATTTATGTACGTCAACAAATTTTAACCTACATACGATTTCTTTCGCGCATGCATTTCATTCTCGTGCAGAATGCTTTTAACTGTATATAAACGCACAATATTTTTAACTTTGTGAATTGTTGAAAGAAACAATCCCCCGACGATCTTTGGCGTCGGAATTACGACTTTTGTCTATTCCATCTTGGCGATTAAACCTTTAAACCAGTACGTTTATCTATTATATCTCAACTTGCGAGAAGTTAATATAATGAGACTAACTTATATAACGTCATGTTTGTGAATTTTTTTAGACAATAATAATTTTCTTCCCTATATTTGCATTTTGTTATATTATTTTATTCTTTGATTACTTTGTCATAATCTCTTCATTTTTCTAGAACTATTCTCTCCCAGTCCTATTTTATAGTGTAAACTTGACGAAAGAAAAACTGCAAGTTTTTTTAGATGTTTTTGGACTCGAGCGGAATTAATGACTCGGATTCGTATGTATATAAAGTATATGATGAATGTAAATATGTAATGTAGCGATAAAGAAGGGCGGATTTTGTTCAGCAATGCGACCGTATTTGTCACTGAGTGATCTGATATATATATATATATATATATATATATATATATATGTATATCATACATATATATTTTTCTTGATCGTATGCATCTTATCTTACTTTGCAGGGATTCGGGTCGACGTATGAGTAACGGGTCTCATATTACGCGCACGGATCGTTAGATTTTCGAAAGCGGAGTCCAAACTTGAACATAAGTATCACGAGAAATGGTATATTTAGTGATAGAAATCAGTTAGCCACGTAAAAAATATGTACAATAGTCTTAATAATTTGAAGAAAATGCGTTATATGTATATTATCCTCTTAACCGTCATCAGAGATTTCTTGCAGTATACGCTTTAAGTACAGCAAGTTTCACATGTATATAAAATAACCAATAATTATTTATAATCTTTATACGATTTTTTTTGTTTTTAAAAAACTCTGTGGTTTTACATTGCGGACGCATTACGGACAACGGGAACGTCCCAATGTATAAAGCTAAACTTTTTTTAATAAGCAGCGTAAATACACCGCTTTTCATGCGTCACAACATACATGTGTCAGTCGTAAAACAAATTTGACTAAACGTGTATTTATGCGAATCGCATTTTAAGGAGATTGCGTGCGAATTATTATTAAACCGCGATGCGACTTTATGAACTCGCTAATAATAGCTTCTTTATTACGTGAATCCATTACAAGTAGTTTTCTAAGTATTCTGCGGGAAGAGGATACTTTGTTGCAGGAAATGTGTTGCGCGTCTGCATATGGCGTTTATGCATACCTGAATGTTGCATCTGCGATATTAGCATTCGCAGTGTGACGATGCACATCCAGATGTCATAAAACACATGTAACCTTTTTTTTGTGTAAAAATCGTTTTTATATATAAGTACACTTATCAGTCGCGGTGTTATCGAGATAATATCATTTTTGTCTGCTGTCGCGTGTTTCATATCTTATACTTACTAGTAAAAACCAATGTTATGAAATTTCTTCGTAACGTTTTGTCGTATGATTTGACACAGCGCGGCAGTATTTTTTTGTTCTGTGTAATTTTTGCGAAAACATAACTGTTTTTCTCAAAGTAATCTCAAAGTAAAATTAGTTTTCATAACATACAGTTTAAAGACGGATTGCACGTGCGCAGCACGTTGTCCAAATTCTTGTTCAAGTAGTCACGATATTTTTCGTTATACTCTTCAGTGCGACTAGATGATTGACATTTTGCACGTGACTAAATCTTCTTTGTTTTATATTCTATCTTTTTTATCTTTTTTTTTTTTTTTTTTTCTTAATTGGTAAAAAAGAAGATATCGAGGCGACTGTGAAACAAAAGCATTGTTTTCGTGGCATCTCTACAACTGCCGTTCTGATCTACGATAAAGTCAGACTCCAAAAATTCGCTTTAAAAGTTTACACACCGCAGAAATTTATCGTGGTTTTACCTAACCTAATCTAACGCGCGCAAATGCTCTTAACTAAATTAAACCTGTTCAGAAGTATAAATATGTCAAAAGAGACATATTTCACGCTAGTTTCCGGAATTTATGAAAACGTTTGCGAAACTTTTCGGCAATCCATGCATCGTTGTTTTGACGATAGAGATAGTTATCTTGTGTGACACGCTAAAAATTTGTAGTTTTGCATACAAATTATTTTGTGCGATTAATTAACGAGATCACATACGCGCGCACACGCGAAAGAGAGGTGCGTATCTCACAATAATGGATCCTAATAATCAATTTTGTGTGCAAAATCTAACACGTTTTCAATTTTATTCCACTATTAAGGATATATTTTGTCAAATATTAGTCATTATCCGATATGCTTTATAGGCAGTTTTAGTTGTGTACGATTGTTTCATGACGGGTGACTCGTTCTTACACACGCGGAAAATCGATATACTAAATACGTATATTATATTTCGTGTATATTATATTTTATACGTATCTATACAGAAAAAAATCAACACATATGCAGCGATTCCATACGAGACAGTGTGTTAAATTGCAATACAACTTGACAAGTAGTTTACGCGGTCGAGTAAAATAATATATAAATATTGTAATACATTCTCCGATAATTTAAAATTAACTCAAGAACGTATATATTATTCTTGGTATTCATAAAATGCTTTTTAAAAACTTTGAGACAGGAGGATCAAGCAAGATTTGATACTCACTTTAAGGCTTTAATTTTAGAAGATCTAATTCCGAAAACGTTTAGACAAGAAGGAAGAATTAATAAACGACTCGAAGAACCGGATCCTTCACTTCTTCTGACTCAATTTTTTTACGCGCTTGCGTAAGTTTAATTTATTCGCGAGGTTTTCACTTATATCTTTGATCGTCTTTGAGTTTCCTCATTACATAAGACGGCGGGCAATGTCTCAATTTCTTCAATATTTCGGAATTGCTTGATTATCTTCTTGGTTAGCAGTCGTTTGTTTCGCGCATAGGTTCTTTTACGCACAGTACACAGTAGGTAAAATCTTTCACCATGTTTGTCGTTGTATTATTCTTTGCATCAAACGCTGACGTGAAACGAGTTCCGATATATCGTAATATAAAAGTTTAGATAAACAAAAAAATCAATATTTCAAATATTAATGACAAAATAGCTGCATAAAAATTCCACAGTAACAGGAGAACCCTTCTTCCTTGTACGTCTATATCCCGCGTTATTAATGACATTAATATGCGTATTTTCAGCGGTAAATTTTTGTAATGAGGCGAATGTAATCTATCACGTTACAATATATACATACTATGTATATGACTGTGTGCGCGTGATATACAGCTAAATGCATTTACGCAAACACATTGAGCGGTACGTCGCGTGACATAACAACACTTAAATTGCAGTAATTAGGAATAAGAAAAGAAAAGATACGATAGAAGTGGAAGAAATCAAGCGTAAACTGCGATATCATTGTGATATGTGTCTCTGTGGTTCACGTGCCGTTTTACATAGTGCATTTACGATATACTGTAGGTATATAATAAAAATAAACTACACGGATCTGATGATAATTAATAAGCTATAAACAAAGAATGGTTTTTAGAGTAAATTCATTTTTGTTGTGATAGTTAAACGACAATTTAAGTAAAAAATCTATCGATAATATTACAACGAATATAATTATGTATAATAATACAACAAATATTAAAAATCAAAATAACATATATAGATAACTATTTTTGTGAAAGTATATAAATTCCTCCTGTATCTTGTTTCTGTTTGAATTTGATATTTGCAATTTTTAGTCAGTCTTCAATTCGATTTGACAGAACAATACGCAAAGACCACATGCATTGACCACATCTTAATTGATTTTTCTCGGAAGCCGCTGAGCGTAATATAATATCGACGATCTCTCAGAGACGGATAATGAGCAAAACAAACGAAGCGAAGAGAAACAAAAGACTCAACCCTTTCTTTGCATCGGAGAAGGGTTCGCGCTAATGTTGCTGTCCTGCGAGAAAAATGGAGGGCGAATTTTCTCGCGCTTGCTCTCTCGTCGAGTCACTTCCTTCTTCCTTCCTTCTTTCCCCTCCTTCACTCACTCTTTCTCTCTCTCTCTCTCTTCCTCTCTCTCTCTTTCTTTCTCTCTCTCTCTCTCTCTCTATCTATCTATCTATCTATCTATCTATCTATCTATCTATCTATTTATCTATCTATCTATCTATCTATCTATCTATATTTCTCTTTCTCTTTCTCACCCTTTCTGTTTTCTCGCACGACTGTGTCTCTTTTTTTTCTTTCTCTCTCTTGCATCAGAAAGGGCGAGAAAGGACGACGAAGAGTGGTAAAGTGCGAAGAGAAACTACGAGAAAGCACGACAACGATAACTATGAACACGGTGGGGGCAGTTGGCGAGTGGGGACAAAGCGGATCAATACTTTTGTACTTGGGCTCTTTCGAGTTCAGGGCCGTGGCATCTTTCGTGGTACTTTCGCATCTTTCGGTATCGACCTCTTTAACCCTTATCTCTCTCACATCAGTTATTGTTAGGTCTTATATATTTGCCTTAGTATAAATAAATTTGCATGCTTATTCTTTTGAGCACGGATGTATAATTTATCAAAGAAAACTTGTTGCGTGAAACAATTTCTCTCGGGATCTACTAGAAAATAAATAATTAGTATGTACACGAATTTATGTAACTTTTTTGCGTTCTTTGAAAATAGTTTATTATTTTACATGAGTCGTGATACACATACATGTGAAAATACTACATACTACATACTTTTGTAACTCAGATTCTTGCTTAAACTCACACTATATCGCTTATGGCAAACATCATACATCTCATTTTGTTGGAACATTATACACGAATAAGTTTCTACTATATATACATATACTTCGCCATCGTTGTTAATATGCATTACACGATGCAACGACACAACATATTATATGTCACTTGACTTTATTTTTTCCATCCTCAAAAAATAGCAAAATGAACTGCGAAGTTTGACACAACAGAATCGCAACTATATCAAGCGGGAAGATGTTAAAGCATGCTTCTGTATACAATAGATAGCTGTATATAGAATTAAGGGAAAATTTTGCTGAGTTTTTTTTATCTTTTGTCGCCGGAACATAAATAAAAATTGATGTCTATCAAATCATACGAGTAATTTAGTTCATGGTGTGCATAAGTTCGCAATAAAAACGCAATGTCGCGGTTTAAAGATCTCCATCTTGTTAGCCTCATTCTAGAAATTATGCTACGGTACTGCGTCAACTACTACCATCACCGACGGCAAAGCGATATATACATGACGTAGTTTAGTGGGGATGAATGACGTCAGTGGTCGATACATGCGCGGTTCTCCTTCTCGAGTACTACGCCACCTCATCAGTGATGGTAGATCGAGCCGGACAGCACCAAGAATACCGAGGTGGTGGGGGCATACACGCCATAAGATCTTACTTGAATGCGTGCCCCCACCACCTCGGTGCTCATGGTGCTGTCCGGCTCGATCTACCATCACTGCACCCCATGCTTAGAGGGAATCGATCGGTTGGTCGGTCGGTCGGTCGATCGATCGATCGATCAATCGGTCGTTGGTTGGTCGGTCGATTAATCGATGGTCGATCGGTTAGTTGATTGGTTAATTGGTCGGTCGGTCGATTGGTTGATTGATTGATGGATGTATTGATTAGTTGGTTGATTGGTTGGCTGAGTAAGTGAATGGTCAATTGGTTGATTTGTTGATTGAATGATTGGTTGACTGATTTGCCTGCTGGTTGGCTTGCACTTTTAACATAGAACGCTTTCGAGTCGTTCTCATCGTCTATTTCACGCAACAATACAAGTCTATGTATGAATAGATCCGAGTTACTTACATTCCACATTTTTTCGCGACAAGCAAACTCGACTTTTATTATTGCGAGTGTTATTACGAAAGAGAAGAAGCACTTTCACGTTATCCCGATCGGAGAACCAGAGATGAACAGTTCCTTTTGCCTTTAGTTTTTTTCTTGCACGTTGAGTTCATTGAAATTTGCTTTAGCAGTAAGCAACGCAAACAAAATAATCCGAATATATAGGTTTTATTTAGTGATAACATTTTTTTTTATATAATCTCATAATAGAAATAAAATATATACAGCAGAAATTAATAGAAAAGTTAATAGACCGTAGTTAATCTGAGATTATTTCAAGACGCACCCATGATCTTGAACGCCCTCTGATCTGATAGATCATAAACAGGCGAGACGCAGAAGCATAAAATTATCGCGTAAAGGCTTCATGGGGTTTCGTCTTTTCTACACGCAAAGTGTATAAAAGCGTCACTGTAATTCGCCAGCACAATTGGCAAATCGCAAGTCTTGTCTTGCCGAGACGTTCGTAAAATCTAAATTGGGATTTTTAGAACCTACTAAACTCTTAATGATCCATATATATTACCGCTAGTATAGTAGGTAAATCATATTTACCTACTATATTTTGGCCAACATCATCTGCCGAACATCCTCATAATTGGCTATAAAATCTGTTTTCCATGATTGACCAGTTGTTATTGCCATGACCATGGTCGGTTCACGAGGCAATAAAGCCTAGTAATCGAGCTTTTAAATTTTCGCTTAGTCGCTTAATGAACAATCCAACCTTCTTCTAATTCTTTCTCTCTTGGCCATTCTACTTTTTTTACCCTCTTTTTCTCCATCATTGTAGGGCACATCGTTATTCGAACACGTTCTAGATAGACGCAGAAGGTCGATGGCTGGAGAACACTTAACAAAGTCTCGCATACAACGCTACTACAACGTCTTTGCTTCGCCTCTCGCTCATCCACCGATTCTTGTCGTTCGTACACCGCTATATAGTGACTTTTTTTTCGCTTGCTTCGCACGCATATGCCGGCGAACGATTTCGTTGTGCTCTGATAATGTGATAATAACGAGAGTAATCAACGGTAATGACTACGCGATTTCCCAAATCTTTCGAAAAACTGGGTGATTCTGATCTCGTTACTTGTATATTTGCGATGATGGAGAAACATTGTTCTCGGGACTCGAGAACTCTGGCATTTATATTAACATTTGCTATTAGTTTCTTCTTAACGTAATAAAACTGCAGTAAATGATCAAAATTTATTTTATTTGTTTTAATTAGGGATTGTGCAATGGTTGCACATTGGTAAAGACAAGTTAAATTTTATATATAAGTTGTACTGCGGGAGAAAAACAAGGAGGGATGAGAAAATAAGGAGTCAGAAATACACATAAATTATCAGTTGGAAAACAAACTTTGTTGTATTTTAGGTAGCAATTTGAATAGAACACAGTCATCTTTGTTATTTATATGGCAATGTAAGCGACACGCCATAGGACACGCAATTTCGACCGTATTTTCGAAAACAGATAGATATATGATCGATAAGTGAATTCGCCGTTAGACGGAAGAGCTTATAAGAGCTAATATCAAGTTTTTATTTCGTGACCAAGAGTCATTAGGCTCGTTAGCTCTCGACGGTGTCGTTTTTCTCGCAACCCTTTCTTGCAATCACGCGAAGATGACTACTCTACTGAGATTTCGGTATCGCTTACCGATTTTCTCGTTGACAGCTTGCGAAAATGATAACGCTCATCCTCGGATTTTGACAAACACGTGTTTTTGAATTGACAGATAAAGTGAGACAAGAGAGAACATATTAAAGATATTTATCGCGCGGAAACCTCATAAATTTGACGTAAAACGTATCATTGGTCGGAAGCGAACGTTAGATTGTCGAATCATCATAGGTTTATTTCAGTTATTATAGTCTCCGATTTTCTCTCGACAATTTCAACGTAATCAAAGAAGATATATACAACAATACGGAGGGTTACGCGCCGCAGCGTTACTATAACTATGACGGAAAATGATATCGCGGTAATGATAATGTTCCACAGTGGAAGAAAGAAAGATGAAAAATGCTGGTTGCACAAGAAATCGTTGTTCTTATCCCGTATTACACATTGTAATTTTACATCTTTTCTTTATCCATCCTCTCAAAACTTTCTATTGTTGATTTTAATCGGTAATCTTATAAACTTGAAAAAAAAAAAAAAAAAAAAAAAAAATTTTTTAAAAAAAAACAATAAGTTAAAAGTGCAGAAAACGAAAGAAGAAGAAAGAAAAAAAGCGATTAAGAAACGCGGACTCTCGTTCTTTGTGGAGATTGCATAAACATTCCAAACAACTTAAGATAATCCAAATTATAATGCATTAAATCGATCTCCATTCGCGTAAACTAAAGAATAAGTAGGACAAGTGTCGAATTACAAATGTTTGCGATATTCCATGTGAGCCACAGAATTTGAATTAGGTTACTGACCTAAAAATATCGAAGAATGGATAGACACATCGGTTCTTTAAAAAATTTTTTGTCTGTCGATAATACGATTTACTTAGAAGGCAAATATTCTCACAGTACTTATTTTTCGCGAATATTATGTTAAATCCGCGATAAGCTTTCACCAAGCGCGGATTAGCAATTACGACTTGAATTGTCGATCTCGGACAATTTGGTTAAAAAAGCGCTCGCAATTTTGCGTTAGGCAAAACGATCGCGAAACAAACGCATGCCAACACGTTATCAGAGTTATAACAGATCGGAAAATCTGCGAAATTTAGCGGTCGCGAAAAGAGCCAGACACAAGTGTAGCTGTTGTAACAGCATCAAGTTCTGTCGCGAATAACGCGCGTGTTGTGGTTTCTCCAACGGAACTCGCAATAACGATTCAACTTTATAGCTTGCTAATGGTCCAAGTTAGGCAAGTTTTCATCGTAAGTCGCGTCGCGGATGGCAGATAGGAATTTTCGAAGTTGTCGAAGAACTCGAGACTTCGTGTTTAGAAGCGAACAGTGGCCAGTTTTCCTCGCTGGTAATACGACACGTAAGTTTCACTACCCAAACTTTTAATAGTGCTAGCTAATTTTTGAGTAGAGCAAACTTGTTGCTGCTTCTTAATTGATTCTTTATAGATAGAAATTTAGAAAAATACAGCGCGTTTTATATGTTTTATAAATTTATAGTCAGCAATAGCTTTCGATTTAACTTTTTCGTTCCGGCGCGCGTGACAAAATATGATCGCTGTAAACGCGTCGCTGACATACGTAGTGCTTACAATGCATAGTTGCGTTTTTTATAAACTTTTCTATTCTATGAAACAAAATAATATAATTTTAAAATAATATACTATTTTATGAAATAAAATAAAATAATATAGACGTATATAACGTGCTTTTGTACGTATATATATATGTTCTCGAAGAATGAAGATAAAAAAAACGTATAATACGTCTTTGAAAAATATTCACGTACAAAAACCACGTTATATATATCTATATCATAGTATATTATTTTATTATAATTATTATATACATACATATAAGACTCTTCAGAGCGAAAGGGTTAACTTTGTACCCTTTGTATACGTAGCAAAACAGCGACACGTCTAAAAGTTTCTCACAGTAAAGTGTTAATATTTTTTAGCCTATTTTTTCAGAAGCATCGCAAACGTTAAGTGTAACGCATAAGAAAATAATAAGTATCATCATTAGATTCACTTATCACATTGTAAATCAACGTTTATTGTAATTTGCGAGGCAAACATAGATATGACTCATATAAGCAAACTTTGTTCGCGCACATTATCAACGCAATACGTGCTAGAGAGCAACTAGACAAATGTAGGTCCGGAAGTAATCCCGATTAATTATTTAGTGTACGGTAAAAATGGATTGCGGAGCGAATTTGCGTTAACAGTTGACAAACTGCAACAATTTCTTTATTACAAACCACAAGTAACTGATCACGTGTTCGCGCACAATCGCGCGATTCCAAGAAATAGGGGCGTACATGCGCGCGTATGGGCGCGCGCGCAGGTGTAGTCGATCTCGTAAGTTTCTGGACAGGTCGGATTATGTTGGTAAAACGGGGCTTGCGAAGTCGCCATCATGTCTGGGTCATCGCGTGTCTTCCGCAATCGCCACCGCTGCTGGAAATTTATACGTTGCGACATGGAAATAATGCGACGGTATTTTCGGCTTGGTAATCTCAACCAAAATTTGATTTCCAAAACATTTCATTTGGTTTGATTTATTAAATTTTGGTTATCTCAACAAAACTGTTTTTTCAGTGTAGTTAGCGGTTTGTTTCATATACGCTAATGTCTCACGACGCACAATATAGAGTAGGTAAAGTTCTTCCACGACAACTCTCGCTTTATTTTTTGCAACATATCTGTCGGAAGCTCTCAAGTATCGCAATATAAAAGCATAAATAAACCAAAAGGAAAAAACAAAACACCAAAAAATAAATTAATAAATAAAATATTAATGACAAAATAACCGCAATGACAATGCCGCATATGTTACAAAATTAGTAGAAAAAGTTTTTTCCCTGGACATTTCACGTTAATGAGAGTAATACACATATTTTCAGCAATAAATTTTTAATAATGAGGTACCTAATAGGATGGATGCAATCTATCATCATGTTACAATATGTATAATGGCATCTTTGCGGCTTATTTAATTCTATTCTGTGACAGAAATAGACATACTTTAGTCAATGCCCCTGTTATTTCTACTCTTGTTATTTCTTTATTTCTCTCTTTTTTTTTTTTTTTTTTTTTTTTTTTTTTTTTTTTTTTTTTTTTTTTTTTTTTTTTTTTTTCTTCGAATGCACGTGTAAATTATTCGTACGTTCTTTACGAAAACCTCTTATCTACGTATAGAAATGATATAAAAACAAAATGTTGTACGAAAGCGTAAACATATGTGGCAGTTTTGAAGAATTTTGTTTTATCAGTGATTGCGGGAGTTGGTTTTAAGCGAATTTTCCCGATAATTGAAAATAGCTAGAGACGACAAATAGCACAGCGAAAAGATGCGTCGAATCTGAAAGTTCACGGGAAACATGTTACATGAGCACGGAGGAAGTTCAAAGTTCACGGGGGCGGAGTTGCGACGAGCGTTGCAACGTGAATTGACCGATTAAGTCCTTTGTAAGATTTTTCAAAATCTCTTGAATGCTCTTTGCTTACATCAAAGTAAGCGGGAAAATTATTGCAGTGAAGTTTCCGAGCCAAAACAGCTCTCGTATTATTCGGAAGATTTGATGCAGTTAATCAGAGAAACTTTCATGTATTTCTGCTCTTGCTTAATGTATTTTTACTAAGATTGTTTATTCTGAATGTATTTCCACAAATGTCAAAAGATAGTAAATCGTGTAATTCCGGCACGTAAATGTACTCTAACGTGGGTTGCAGCGCAAATACTACAATTATCTATTTTTTATTTACATATTCTCTATTACGTAGTTTTTCTCTTTTGATTAGTTTTAATAATTATTTCTACATATTGCAAACACTAAAGTCAAAGAGATATTTTATCGAAATTGCGAGGATCTTCCTAAGAGACTTTTTTGAACGGATTGGTGTCATTTCGTAATTTACGTACACCTACGTAACATCCTGTTCACAGCCGAATGTTTGCGATTGTAACACATTATTCTACATTCCTGATTAAATATCGCGTCCTTTTCCTGGTATACTGTATCGTTACAACACCCACGAGGTTGCAGAAGGTCATCAGTTTTGCACGCCTTACGGTCTCGCGCCCACGCTTGTTCGTGTGCAACACCCTTTAAACGCAGCACAGGGATGCGAAAGAAACTCTCCCCTTCTTCGATGCCCTACAGTATTTCTTTCCTTTGCGTGGGCCGGATCAATTTTGTGAAGGAAATTGCATAGGCTGTTGCAACGTTGCCTCAAACGGGAGAATGTCATGTCTCCCTCGCGGGCGGAATTGTCTCTCTAATATAATCTTACGCGAGACATTTTCATTACGAAGAAAAGTGTAATACCATGCACAAAGACCCAATCACGGCAAAACTTTATTACCACGCCATTAGATAAGATCTCGGTTTAAAATGTAAAGAACACTTGCTATTTTTGCCTATTTACGTATTTGCAATGATAATAATCCCCGTTTCTACGCTGATGTCTCTTGTATGTTGGTGAAAATCAAATTGCAGCCAGTCAATTTATTCTCAGGATTATTCGACCTCAATATGTTTATGCCATATATCAGTCACATTATCGATAAAGAAAGCTGCTTTTTAAGAACAAACATAGCGTACGTAGCGTACGTAGCATAGCGCTTAGTGTGATCTCCATTAGTCATAAAGCACGTGTAGCAGCTTAAAACTAAATCTTGTAATATCATAAGAGCAGAATAATTCTTTTAGCGTGACTTTTGTAATAACATTATTTTTGTTTAATCTTGATATAATCTGCTAAAAATTGCAGATTTGTAGTTCAATTTGTAAATTAGTAGAATTGTAAAATGATGTTAAAAAGTAGAAAAAATTCTGAAAGTAAAATATGCGAATAATCAATAAAAACACGCGGGATAGATTTTTACAAAGATTGTTATTTTATTTAGTTTATCCAATTGTTCGGATCAGTCTTCGATTTTTATGGCGCGATTTTAACGCCACTACTGGTGATACCTTTTTATGATCTTGTGGATCATACTCTCGCATCAAACGGGTTGTCGTTAAAAGTTTTTAGATATAAATGCAAATTTGTTTATAGTTTTATGCGCTCGATCCATTGGCGAGGTATAAAACGTGCAACGAATAACTTCTAATATCGCACCCATTTGTCGTAATATCGGAATGGCCCGTCTTTATGTCGCGAATGTAACGTTAGTATAGCATACAGGAATGTCTGTCGGACGCGTTTTACTTCTTCCAATCCATCTGCCCATCGTTTTGGAATATATTGATGCGTCACCATCGCAAAACGTCTCGCCGAATGATGGCTCAACTCACGTTATGAGAAATGCTTATTTAATATGCCTGCAAAATGCTTTTTCGAACTTTTTCTTTCTTTTTAGCTTTTTCGTACGCGCGCGCGCGCGCGTACACACACACACACACACACACAAACAAAAGCGCGCGTATCCTTAGAGCATTACATTTCCCTTGGTCTTTGCTTGTTTCATCCGGTCGCCTTATAAATCAAGCGAACACAAACGAATCGTCTTGCTGCTGTTAGCGGATTAAAATCGTAACCTTCGGCGCACTGCTGGCGACCGGTGACAGCGCAGACTTTACGGAACGTAAGAAACATACAAAACGCTCACAGATTCTCGTAAAGCTGCCTACTGTTTTCTCTCCTAAACAACCGACTTCTTACTCATTCCCCGTAAACACGCGACGTATAAAACGAATGCACCCCGACGCCGATTGGATTTTCTGGATTTTCTTCGAGAATATAGAAATGAGAATGAAAGAATCTTGGGTTTTAAGGCAGAAAATATATATTTCGATAAGAAGCCGACGCACAATCATCGTAAAATTGCGCGCGTGCCTTGCTTCCGAGTGCGCGCAATTATTAAGATCGAAAAGAGTAGTTAAAAACGAAAAGAGCAGTTGGGTTCTACCCGTAGAGAGAATTAGACAGAATAGGCAACAGGATATATGTATTTATACCACGCTTAACCCATAACAAGATACATTACGAGCAAACATTCTAATTCGCGGTACATCATGAATATAAAGTGGACGTTGGGGTTACACTTGTTATTACTGTGTATTTTTGCCAGTCCGTCCGCGCAATGACGCACGAATAGAATATCACAGCCGACAAGATTACATTACGCATATCTGGGAATAAAGATACCTTCTGGGCCAGATCTAATCCAGGCTCTATGTTTCGCTATTATATGCTTTCTTATTCTTTTATTTGAGAAATTGCAGTCGACTTGAACAAGAATCAGATTACTACATATGTTTTTGATAATATAATATATTTTGACGTTTAAAAAACCAAAGAAACTTCGATTTAAAATGAACAAAAAATTGTCTTTTTTTTACCTCATTTCTCAGTTTTTACATTTTTTGTAGTTTCTTTTTTGTTGAAAAGTTTTATATAGGATATGTAGATAATGGTTGCCATATACAGCTTTTTCATTGTTGCGGTCAGTAGAGAAAATGAAAGATTATAGAAGATATATAGAAAATGGCGACCGGAGAAGAATACGATACAGGGAGAAATGCAGTCAAAATACGTTACAGAGACGCGTCCAACATAAATCATCGTAGATTAACAATAAAAAATATATTACTTTTTCGCGTACACTGAGTCACTTCTCATCGGATCAGAGAATAAGATTCTCTCTGTCTTTCTCTCTCTCTCTCTCTCTCTCTCTCTCTCTCTCTCTCTCTCTCTCTCTCTTTCTCTCTCTTTTGTCACAGTATATCTAAGATAAAAAACGCTCAGACGTATACATGCGTGCGGTATAGGTTTTACGCAAAGAGTCGCCGAACACGTGCGATCTATAAAGAAGATTGTAACGAGAGCCACGAACGCGTTTTTTCGCGCGACTGCAAATTCTTAGCGACGATAAATGTGAAGAATAGTTTCGATCAAGCGATATGTTGAACTTGCCGTTTCTTGTCAATCATGAATTATTCGAGTCAGATACAATAGTATGATTCCGCGTTTCGCTAAATTCGAAGCTTCAATACGTCTTAATTGCATCGTATTAAAATTTCATTGCTACTCGAACTGTTACTTAGCTATGTATCGAATTGAATGATTCGTATTAATTGTCGGAGCACACGAGTCCAACATTGACCCAAAATTATTTATGTTTGTCAAAGTGAGGAGATAACACGCATTCAAAGTTCATAAAAATTATAAGTAGTAAAAGAAAAAATATACATATATATAAAAATCAGATAAGAGAAGATGCACCATAACAGAGATCGCTACAATGTAGCACACATAATGTGTTACACACGCAATATGATGTCTAAGACATAACACTATAAATTATAACGTTAAATTTAATGATTAAAAAGCTCATGCTTTGTTAGAAAAATATTGCAAGTAGGTAATTGCTTCATCTGTTCACAATGATTTGAATTTTTCTTCAAATCAACTTTTATGTATCAGACAACAGTATCTCTTTCTAACAAATCAACAAGCAACGATTGTTTCTGTCTCTCGAACACAGAGCGGAACACTGCTATCATCGTGTTTTGCGGAGCTGATTATCTCGACTTGGAGAAACATTTTTATAAGATATCCGGGATATCATTTGTTTTAACATTGTATGAGCCATACAATCCCTGACGATTGTTTACGATGCAACAACGCCGCGATCGCCGAGCGCTCTTTGAAAAATTCTTCGGCGTAGATTCTATTCCGATGATCTGATTTAAAAATCGCGCGACAGCGGTGAGCGAAATCTTTACTAGTACAGCAATAGATTTAAACTTACGTGGAGTTTAGGAATAGAGTTTAAAGATGCCAGTATCAACGAAGCAATGTTACGAAATGGAGCAGTTTTACAGGGCAGTAAAATGTTGATTGGAATCCAATCCCAATCGTTTCTCTTTTGCTCCTATCACCGAGATCCTTCCTGTTCTCGCTCTAATACATTACAATCGACCTCAGCTGCCACCGCCACCACCACCGCCAACACCCTCAGCTTCTGTCCGGCCCCTGGGCGCCCCGCACCCCTTAGTAACAATGCACTCCGTTGCACTGGGTTTCCAATGCATACCAAGCATGCATATACCGCGTATCTACGTGATACGTAATACGCAACGTCGTGGGTAGCCGAGTAACGTTATAGAGAACTCCCGGATCCCGTTTCCCGCCATATTCCGGAATATCAAGGACCGTATCTAATTTTGGTTCGGCCCTAAGTGACCACAAGTTTACGAAAGCAGATCATTTTGATTTTTACGAAAATATCGAAGTTTGCATTAAACATGTAAGATGCCAACATGTACGCATAATTATTATCTATTTATTATCTATTTTTTTATTCTGCGAAAATACTATATGTAATTACAGGAGCGATACTTTAGTGATTCTTTCGAAAAGTGTTCAGAAAATAAAATATTAGCGACACTATAGCATTTGTTTTCATACAAAAATACATATTTTATCTATTTTTTCTTTTTCATGAACTTATGATTTTTTATAAACTTTATATTTTTGTATCGTCTATCTAATTAAGAAAAGTTGATGATCTTAATTTTGCTTCAACAAGAAGCCA
>QVNV01011634.1:0-26770 GCA_014825455.1 Pseudomyrmex pallidus
ATATATATATATATATATATATATATATATGTGAACACGTAAATTTTACATGTAAATTTTACACGTGAGTTTTTTTAATTGAAATTTCAATTCTTAAAATCATATAGGACGCTATATTTGCATCACACATATATATAAGAGACCCCGTATACCCTCCTAACTAATTTTAAAATATTGCGAAAAAACTCCTCAGCCAGGAGTCGAATCTGGAATCTCCGGTTTTCCGGACCGTTGCCTTTCCTATTCGGCACTCACGTGTAAAATTTACATGTGAACACGTATATACATGTATATATGTTGTGCGGAAATTTGCGTGTATATATATGTGTATACATATACACGCATATTTTCGCACAACATCCTGCAAACGGCTCTTATGACCGGATTTATATATTGCTCAGTTTAGAAACTTTAGAGCCTAAAGATTCTTTATTAATTGTTGAAAGTATTTTATTTAGTTTGACAATTTAAAAATTTCGTAACGAAAATGTTGTAAAAAAAAAAAACATTTCAGCCAGAAATATCGTCAAAGCAAGAATTGTTGAGCGTTCCTAAAAAAGTCAGCAGCCCGCCATCGCCGACCACTTTGCAATGGGGAAGAGCAGTGGCTGAGGTAAAAGAACACGCAGTGGCGAAGTTGCAGGAGGAACTTAAAAGGGCTCATGAGGAATTAAAACTGAAAGACGAGGAAGTTGCCAGGCTCTCGCGAATCAGACAAGATGTTGAAACCGAACTTGAAGAACTCACTGCCAGTCTCTTCCAAGTTAGTTGCTCGTATTCTGTTTGTCTCAGAGAGAAAAAAAACCGAATGTATTTAATGTATTTAAAAATAAATACAAAATAAAAAATAAACAAAAAACGAAAACTTTAGTTAATCACAGAATTGATATTTAGGAGGCACATAACATGGTTCGAGAAGCTAACGTACGCCAAGCAACAGCGGAGCGTCTCTTGGAAGAAAGTCGCATGAAATCCGAAGTACTTGCGGCCGAAGTAGTTGCTTTGAAAACTTTGGTGCTTACGTCCACACCATCGAGGCCGAATCCCCATTTGCATCCTCAAATTGATAAGGGTCGCGTCAGCAACGGCGAAGACGGTCAGCAGGGCTTATTTACGAAAAAACATCGAAGGTATTAATTATTAATTTTTGTAAAAATTAGTTTTGAATATTATTGTAAAAATTGCATACAATTAAAATTTTGATGCAGATCGCCGTCGCATTTCAATTTGAAGTACGGTCGAGAAAATTCGCCGCCTGAATCGCCGGTGAAAGAACAAAGATCGTCATTGCCGAGTGACAAAGAGACCCTCGAGAAGGAGTGGAAGCGAGATCGCGAGAAGGAGAAGGACCGGGAGTGCAAGGATTTCGGTCTGGAAGTCGATCCGAGAGTGTATACAGAGTTTCTCAGATGGAAGGCAAATCCTTGCGTCGATAAGAGCGATCCTTTTGTCGCGCGAGTATTTCGAGAGGATATCGACCTCTGTTTGGATTTTCCTAATAAAGAATTGGGTGCTAAAGTCAGACAGGCCGTGTTGGACGGCATCATTTTTATCGAGGCGGTCAGCGACAAAACGAAACTTGCTTTTCCCAAGTACGAAAAATATTATTTGTAAAATCACAATGTGCAGCAAACAATTTGCAATTTTATGAAGATAAGTTGTCACACGCGTTTGTAGAGAAAACATTTTTGTAAAATATGCAAAATTTCTATTTTAGAAAATGCGCGCTGTTAGAGGCGCCAAGACAATGTAACTACCGTACGCGACTCGGCGATCAGGAGAACCAATGGTACTGCATCTCGCAGATCTGTCGCAATCGAGTAAGTTGCGGTAGTTAGTTACATTTGTCGATTATTTTGAAAAGAGATTCTACCTTAAGTAAGAGATTGCGTGTTTGCAGATCATAGCGGTGTGCGATTTTCTCAATTATTTGAGATACATCGAGCGCGGTCTTGTCAAAAGCTCAGGTAAATATATTGTGAAGTTCCTCAAACAAAACTTTATTTAAAAAAAAATAAATTAGATACAATTTAAAATAAAACAAATTTACAAACCTAAATTAAATTGTGTCCATATGCGTGTAAATATTTTTTGAAGACTTTTTACTTAAAAAGTGACGTGTAACATTTTTACGCATTTTTTCCTCTCGAGAGGGTACTGGATACCGACAATAGAAACCTGTAAATCGACGTTTTTATAACTTAACTTTCTTTAATTTCTAATTTTATTTACTGTATCACATGAAAAGTGTTCCTACAGAAGCAAATATATATAAAAATTTATATAGTGCTTTTAAAAATGGGTATATAATGTTTTTTTGAGCTCTTTTTTTCATTCATAATGATAGCATATGATAACCTAACCCTAACCTAACTTAACCTATACTGTCATCACGAAACTTCGTTTTTTCTTGTCACATTCCAATCATAATCTAAGAGTTTCATTAGATTCTTTTTTGTCGCATTTATTGCTGTAATTCAGTGTAAAAACGTACATAAGCTTAGAAATATTTTTATATGCATGCATATATGGTGAGGTTATAGAAGGAAACTGTGTAAGAAAAAATTTATGCTGAATTTTGACATTTCAAAGAACAACAGCAAACTCTTAGTACAATTTACTTATTTCTGTAGAAGTATTTTGGATTTGATGCAGTAAATACGGCACAAAACGAAATATAGAAACGTCGGTTTACAGGTCTCTATAGTCGATATCCAGTACCCTCTTTGTCGAAATGTCAAAGAAAAAAAGAGTAAAAAAAAAATTTTTTTTATTTCTGATGCAGTTAATAATTTTTATTGAATTATGCGAATATTTGTGTTACAGTTCACGATGTTTACTGGGAGATCACGCGGCTGAGGAAGGAAATGGTTTTCGCGCGCTTGGGTCTGGCGTTGTCGTCCTGAGATTCGCGCAGACGAGATGTTATTTAGTCTCGGAACAGTTCATATTAAAAAAAAAAAAAAAAACAAAAAAAACAAAACAAAACAATCGATCGCCTAGAAATAGAATTAAGTTTACGAAGTGCGCAAAAAATCACTGTTTAATTGCGCGATGATTTCCGTCATCGGCCTTTTTTTTGCGCAGTGAAGGTGCAATGCAAGTAAGCTTTCGGATATTCGAAGTCTCTCTAATTCTGTAAAATGACTCCGTTGATATTTCCAAGAAATTTACGTGCGCGTGTATTTTTGCGACTGTAAAACGTTCGTGATTTATTCATATATGAAACTTCCTTTTCCTGGTTTATGAACATTTTGTAGCGCGGTTAATAAATTCAATCTACCTACGCCGCGGTATTTTTAACTTCGCGAGAATACATAAAGATATATATTTGAAGTCATCCAGGAGAAAATGCGCGTGCGCGTACATGCGCGTTGGGTAAACTGCGCGCGTGAGTTTTGTCGAAATATCAATGACTACTTTGACATATATTGTAGGTTTAATTATTTGTGAGCAAATTAAAGTGACAATGGAGCTGATTGGAAGGCTGTGAATGATCTTGACATTGCTGATCAGACATTGTCAAAAAGTCTCTCCCACATGAGAAGTGTAAATATAATAGACGAGATTTTTCGAGATTGTATCATATTTTTTTTCTTTTTTAAAGTTTAACTGAATGTCATCGATAACTAATTGTTAGACTTGTGCGAGTTATGACAGTTGAAATTCTCCGAACTATATAGTTGACGTTTATATTCCATGAATAGTTAATGTGGTTAACAATCATATATTATATATACGAGTTCACTATACGTCGTGGTTTGGTATCAAAACTCAATATGTGTTTGCACATTATTTATATTTATATTAATGTTTGTGTTTCTGTTTTTTTTTGTTTTTAAATTTTATTGTGTTAATTTATTGATTTGTTGCGTTAATTGTCATACTCTGTCAACCGCTGATTATTGAAATATTGTTACAAATATCGTTGCGATCGCACATAAATTATCATATTTATTTACGTTCAAGTGTTTGTACCGAACCCCGAAATAGTAAAATCCTGTCATTTAAACATGTAGGTGATACTCATTGTTGCATCGTATTTCTGACTACTATAATATAATATTCTTTCGATATTGTCACTGATAGGAAAGAGAGGACATTTACATCTGTGTGGACCATGTATGAATCTCAAAAAAATTCAGTAGTGTAAATAGAAAAACTTTTATCCATGTCATACAAATGATTCTCTTCAACATTTATCATAAAAATGTCGCCGGTTATAAACGGGGACATTCGGTTCTCTGCTCTTCAGATAGATTATATAATCCCAGCATGTTGAAAGTATAAATTCGTTTCCTCATGACGGTTATGTTAATATACATACATATATATCAATCAAACCTGACACTTGTCGGTCATGTATTTTCTGATTGTATATACATATACATATATATATACATATATATATATACACACACACATATATATTTTGTTTACTACAAAAATATTTTCAACTCTGAATTTTGGATCATGAGAGAGAGGCTAAATGAATCACTCGAGGCGAATAATCTCTACAAAAAACAAAAAATTCATACTGTTTATTATTACACTATAGTGACTGAGACGACTAATTATTTCAATGTGAAAACGATCGGTGAGATTTTTATCTTGTCTTCCATTATTTACCGCGTTCGATAATGTAAAAAAAAGTAACGATTGAAGGAAAACACAATTTACAAATCAGTTTGCCACCATTTTAAAATAATGCCAATGTACATTATGTACAACTTGCGGCCAACGATAAAAGAGAGAACAAAAAAAAAAAAAAACGCTTTCTCGTTACACGGGGCGGAAAGAAAAGACTTCTTGTGAGCATTTCTTGTGAAATAGAAAATATATAGTAGTTGTATATTCAAGTGTAAATAGAATCTTATATTACTCTAGAGGCAGAAACTTGTATTAAAAAAAAAAAAAAAAAAACAAAATAAAGATTATCGCTATTGTAAAAGTAAGATGATGATTATCGTAATTCTTTTGCAAAGAGTCATTATAGAGTAATTATTTAGATTAGAGGTTTCCTCACCGATTTTAATGAGCTTCAAATATATTGTTAAGGACGTTATTCTGAACAACTTTTTCCTATACATGTTACCGCCTTTCGGTCTTAGTTTCCGAGATATTCGCAAAAGAAATTTCACAAATGAATTCTTTGTTTTCCAACACCGTGTCAATTTCTAAAAGTAAATATGTAGATTGTATGACACGTTTAGGCAGTACATGTTTAGGTAGGAGAACGCACAAAGGGACATGTGGAATCTCGCTTTTCGTGGAAAGTGTATGCGTAGAAACAGTGTGTTTCGCCCTCCCTACGGGGGGCTTCACTATCCACAAAACTAGACACATTGGAATTGAACCTCGCTTTGCGTTGAAAGTTACTTTCTACATAAAGCGAGATTCAATCCAAACTTATGTGTCTAGTTTTTTGGATGGAGCCCCCCCGTAAGGGGGACGAGACACACTGTTTCTACGCAAAGGGTCCTTGTGTACGCTTAACTTTACTAATATTTGCGTATAAGACATCATGTATTAGCACCAAAGATCTTAATACCAGAATAAAGTATAATCGTACCATAAATTTATCTGAAGTTTTTTGCAAATATCTCGGAAACTAAGGCTTAGCGGTGGTAACATGTATAGGGAAAAGTTGTCCAGAATAACGTCCTTAACAACAATCGGTGAGGAAGCCCCTAATATAAATAATTACCACATATAATTATAATTATATAATTATATAATACTGTACTTAATATATTTTTTTAAGTTTATAGACGTTGCGTATTTGTACTTTGTATGGTAACACGAAGTACGACGCATGTTTTTTTTTTTTTTTTTTGTAAATATTATTTTCTTTTAATAGCAATAATACTTAAATTAGGTGGCGCAATCGTGAAGCCATCGATGCCATCTAAAACAGGATCGGGATGTCCTGGAGACAGAGCGAAGTGAAATTTCTGCAGTAGACACGCGACGAAAAGAAATACATTGTTCTTTGCCAGAGTCTCGCCCAAACATCGTCTGCGACCTAGTAAATATATTATTGCGATAAAAGTTGTTAATGTTGTTAAATTAACAAAGCGCGTATTTTTCTCTTTACCTAAGCCGAACGGCATTAACCAAGTATCCTCGACGAATTCTCCTTTGTCGTTGATAAATCTCTCCGGTCGAAATTCTTGCGGATCGCCCCAATGTTTCTTGTCCATATGGACGCTTCTCAAATTAGCCAACATTGTGTAATTCTTTTTTATCTCGTAGCCCAACAGAACGGTATCGACCATCGCTCGATGAGGGATTGTGGTGGGGCCGACATTAGCCAATCTCGATACTTCCGCTAACGTTGCGTTCAAGTAGGGTAGTCTGAAAATTTTTTCATCTTTATTATTAATTGCACTCGAACGCAAATCTGTCTAAGTTTACCGATTTTTATCCGCTATGCGAGGTAACGCTTGTTCGCCCAACACTCTGTCGATCTCTTCGTGCAGTTTTTTCTGAACGTCCTGCTTGACCGCAAGATATGTTATTACAAAGCCGATCATGTTGTTTGTCGTTTCTACGCCGGCGGTAAAAAGATCCTGCAGAACGCTAACTAGTTGCTTCTCTGGAACAAGAATATTTTCCAATTCTATATATTTGGATCCTGACAATTTTAATGCAATAAAAAAATTTGATTTGATGAATATTCAAATCTTTATTGCATAGCATTTATGCAATTGTTTTTATTTATTGCTTATGATTAACGTATAAAATTCTTTTTCCAGGTATTTATTTTAACATTCGCATTACCGTTAAAGTTTGATACCGGTTGACTCGATTGTTTGTCCATTTCCGCCAGGTAAACATCGATAAAATCTCTGATCTCGTGTTGCATCCTAGTTTCCCTGTGTCTCGATATTTCATTCTGAAAAATAAAATATGTATCCACACGCGCATACACGCAAAAATCACGTTGTTAAAAAAAAGTGTATGTAATTACTGTGATAAATTGCCATATTTGCGCCAGTCTCTGATTTATTGAAGTATATCCGGTCGATACCGGCATGACGTATCTCAAAAAAGGCAGATGATTCAATAAGCCACCGCTGACATTGCTATGTCTAACAAGATTGTTTATTGCTGTTAAAATTTTCAGTAATTTCGGATTGCCGTTAATCTCCTCGTTCAAGTCAAATCTGTGTGCGACATGTTCTCCGACATTATTTGCGATAATACACATGTGTAAATAATAATTGCGTAAAAATAATATTTAAATAACGTACTTTTGACTCGCGACCAATGTCCATAAGCTGTTTATAACGGCTATCGAGACAATGTCGCTCAAATTTGTAATGGGCCCGGACTTAGCCAGCGATTCTATTATGTTCGTCAAAGAAGCCGCATTGTCCAATATTATGTCCTCCATCGCGACTTTTCCAAACCCAAAAGTTTTTAACGTTTTCAGAACAAATCTAAATAATAACTTGCAGTTAAGATCATAATTTGATCATTGGTGTTAAAGTTTTAATGTAAAGAGTTTTTTAAGTGTATTTTTTTTAATCACTTAGCATCGCTCATCGAGATATAAACAATGATAAAACAATGTGCACAAACAATACCTTCTTTGATCCCGCCAGACAGTACCGTCGGAGAATATCACACCCCTTCTCTCACCCCCTGTTCGATGTCGAAACATAAATCCGTCAGGTCTGCCGTCGAACTCCGGCCGATTCATCATTTCGGTCACAGCATCCTTGCCGGAAACGATGATTATCGGCTCGGATATGCCGAGTCTCAAGCCGACGACAGGTCCATAAGTGTCGGCCAAACGGCACCAAGCGTGAGAATAAAATTTTGTCTCGCTGACCAGACGTTTTATGTCAAATATGTTTCCAACGATTGGCAGACCATGAGGACCTACCAATTGCTTATTTGTTTGTTTGTTTGCTTTTTTTTTATACACAGACAATAAATTTTAAATACAATTTTAAAAACGTAATAATTAAAATATTCGTTACCTGGAGGAAACTTCGACGGTCGTTGCCAACTGTATAAAATTCTTATCACAAATACTACAAACGTACAAATTATTATGTACCACATTGTATTCAGACGTTACTTGAGAACGATACAACTAATATCATTCGAAATGTAGCTCAGGTTCTCTTACGTTTGATCGAATCCCGAAGAAAGAAGCTGGAAACGGACGTATTGTCAAATTAACTTAATTATTTCTATACGTAGCGCAAAAAACAGCAAGCGACAAGCGACATCAAAAAGAACAGTATTGATACTGTTCAAAATGCCGCTAAGAGAGAAAAACGAAACCTTTCACCGGTTAGCCAAGAAGAGATTTTTAGCTCAAGGTTTTACTTAACTGTTGCAAGAAAGTACATACACACATTTGTTTCCACGCGCATGCGACATTTTCTCTCTCTTTCTCTTTTTCTTACGAAAGATTTTGAAACTTGATAGTTAAAGAACGGAAATTAAGTCAGTTCGAAAGACGGTGATAGTGCCGGATGTTTATTTAAAACAACTGTTTATTTAAAACGTGTGTCTTTAACCACCGGCTGCCTCGCACTTGAAATGCATTTGTGATTTATTGAACACGAGCGTTACTATCGCTTCCACTCTGCGACGGTTTGACGCGCGCGAAACGCCGCGCTGAGGATTGGAAACTGAGGATTGCAACACGCATCCACTTCCAAAATGCTGAGGATATTTCGAAGTATTCTGCGAACGAAATTTTTTCAAGGCCGATTGTTGCGAAAATCGTAAGGCAATCGTGTCAACCGTATATGCGATTTTAACATTCACCTACATGAATAATTTATGCGGTTTAAAACTTGATCTACGTAATCTCAATCGCATTTTATTTAGAATAAAGTTTATAATAAAAATACTAAAATTACTGATTATTCGCAATCTGTTATTTATTACATTCGACGATAACACAATAACACGCGTCGCGTATTATTTTGCGGTGAGATGTTCAACGAAAGAAAATAAAAGAGAACTACATAAATTGAAAAAAAAAAAAAAAAATGCCTAAAGAGCATGTAAAAAATTGTAGAAGAATGAAAATACACACCGTGTAATGCGTTGTGTGGGCCATTGCTAATATCGGCGATTATAGCCGTGCGAAGTGATCGGAGAAGTTATGAGCAGATGTGGGAAATCGTAAACTGCAATTCCAATCAATCGCCGGAGCATGAAAAGGAGTCACACCGCGAGCTGCGCACCAGCGATCTTTTATTTCCGGGGCGTTCGGAGGTCGGGTTAACATTTTGCGCGCAATAGCATTTACAATTTCGTACTTGCACGCGCGCGCGCAAACCCCCTCGATTCTTCCTCTTCTATTCACCGGCTCCGTCTTCATTCGACGTCTTCCGTCTAACGACGGCCACGTCAAATCGAAACGAGAACGACCGAGCGGGTTGGCATAACAATCGCCGCGAGCCACTTAAAATCGTCGAGTTAATTCGACCGCGATTATCCGCTTGAATTGCCAGATCGTATGCGTAGTACGTAGGTAGGTTGTTGACACTGTTATAGCTATTGGCAGCTTGTTAATAAACTGCATTATTATGGCTACAACTGTTGACAATTATCAATTAAAAAATGATTGGTTATAAGTTAGTAAACTGAGAGACTCTCCAAGTCAGACGATTAAGATAATTATTAGAAAATGATGCGGAAGTGATGGAAAAAAACTTGGTTTTATTTAACAAATTAATATATATATCTTTCTCTCCCTCTATCTCTTTCTCTCTCATTAAATGATAGAACAAATGTTGTGAAAAAAGTTTATAGAAAGTATTGAAAGACTGATGTAAGAATAAATGATGCAAAACAAAAACTTTTTATGGTACGGAAAGCCAAAGATTCCGGGTTCGACTCCTGACCGAGGTGTTTTTTTTTTTGCAATATATATTTCTAAATTAATTGAGAAGGGAAAAAGAATATTCTCATATATGTGATGCAAATCAAACATCCTATATGATTTTAAGAATTGAAAAATTCAATTCAAAATAATGTGTAAGAATTTATTACTCTTAAAATATAAATATATTTAAAACATATATTTATCCGCAAAACGTCGAGCGAACGGCTCTCTTACCACCGTGGAAATTTATTACTAGTTTAAAACTTTTTATGCTCTTTCTCTCTTGTAATTCGCGTTTTTGAAATTGTTCTTCGTTCAAGAAAACTTTCGCCAAGCAAAGAGATCGAGAATGTCATCGCAATACCGTCGAAATGTCTGAAAATCGTAATGCTTTGAACCGTGATAATCGTGAATTATTGCATCGGCGTAAGCTATAAAACGACAGAACGGCCATCCAACAAAAGAACGTATAAAACGATCTGACCTTACTTCCGTCTGTACACAATAGATCACGAAACCGCACATGTAACGAGCGATCATGTCAAAACGAGTTATCAGAAGCAATGGAAGAAAGGAAACAAGATAAAGAAGAAAACGTTTGAAAAAACGTGAATGACTCTCAAAGTTTGTTTCGCATGCACTTATTAGTTGACGTTAGAGTCGTCGAAGAATTATATGTGGGACAACAGTCGCGTTGTAGATAAACATTGAGTAGAATAGAGAAAAAATTTATCGTATAATTGTACCAATCAATTATTATAAAGTAAAATTTAGCGGTAAATGCGATTTTAGCGATTACTTTTATTAATTCGTGAGATAAGTGAATTGCGATTCATTAAACGTTTCAAATGTGGCGGGTTTATTCTTGTCATAGAGAGTAAAGACGAACAGAACAACAAGTGTTTTATCGTGCATAACGCGCCAGATAATAAGACTTTCAAATTAAATGTTTCACGGTCAATCATCGATTGCTTGTTAAACCGAAATAGGTATAGCCAAGTATATAATCTCTTCATAAGTTCAAGAAAGTCAGCGCCGTTGCCGTCTCCGCGCGTCGTCGGAGAATTTAAATCATATAAGTTTCGAAACAACTTTTACCGAAGCGTCTGCGTCTTTTAAACTTCAATATATAAAGCTTAATTAAATAAATTTGAGTACGTGACGCTTAAACTTATTTAAAAACTAATTTGCATTTGTATACTGTAAAACATTAATATATATTTGTACACATTGCTTTATATATTTTATTCGTACCTCATTATTCGCGAAAGTTGTTAACACGCCTTGGACGAAGAGTTTTTTTTTTCGCGCTTACGTTCGATTTCGCGTGCGCTAAACATTCGCCACTTTTGTTCAGTCTCATAAAAATTATTTGACGAGGTAATTATTTCGGTGGCAAATGATTTTTGCTCGTGGGCGTTGGCAGTCAAGATGCATTAATCAATTAATCAGCCGATTGTCGTTACCACGTGGAAAAGAGCGATCGGTAAAACTGGGACGAGGAACAGGGAGACGAAACGTTGTTGCTGCTGATAACAAGACCGGAAGATCAAGATGGTGGATCGGTAGCTTAAAAAGGAGCGGGGAGATCGAGGGATTTGATGATTAGGTGGGGATGGTGGTTTGCATTTACCGAAGGTGCTAGGCCCAGCCGAGTTGGCACTTGAGAGTAACACACTTCGATTCAACATCCGATGAGTGTTGTCGTCATCAGATCTTGCACTCTCTCATTTGTCTTTTGTGGTCAATATTAATTACATATCACATCTCTACAAAAAAGCAATTTAACTTTTCTGTGAAACATGATTTTGTTGTTTATCTTTAATTGAAAGTTTTATTTTGACAAATCTGTTAACCTTTTTATTGTTCAAATCGTAATATGCAAAGAGTGAATTACTAAATTAACTTTATTAGCAGCAAGTCAGAATTTTGATCTGGTGTTGGATGTAGGCTGTGTTTGCGCTGACCGAAATAGGAAAATCTGAAAAGAACGGGGAACACACACTGGCGGGGCGATGCTGATTCGCGCGCCTTCCATCCTTTTTATTCTTGCGGTATGTTGTGTCTTTTTAATTCTTGTTTAGTAGATAAAAATACTCAAGAGTTAACGAACAATCACAAAGAACTATAGACAATTAATAGAAAAATGTGTTTAATTAACTTTTTATTACGAAGCATATAGTGTGAGTGTTTAATACGAGAAAGAAAGTAACACGCTAAAATGTTGAAATTATTTATGTGTTGCTTTTACATAAAATAGAGAATAAAATAAGAAGAAGCGAATAAAAGCAAAATTCTTGCATATAATTTTCTTTATTTTGAAAAGACGTTAATTAAGGTCACACATGTAACCTTCTTTATTGATATTGCAAAAATAAATTGGGAAAATAATAAACTAAGGAAATTATAAAGATTTTTCTTGTCAGTCGATTCTTGGTGAATATTGTTGTTCTTATCGCGATGTGACATATATTTTATTTCTCCACCAGTATCACTTTCGTGTCGGCACGCTATGTATTCGTTTTAAATTAATCTTAAAATGCGTGCCGAGATATCGAGCTTACGTGGATTGATCGGCTAATCGGGAAAGTGGCATTTTCTAATTGAATTATTTCTATATATTAACAACAAAAATGTATTATGATGTTATGCTCACAGTAAATTAGCGATTAAATATTACGTGCGTTTCATTTACAACAGGTGTGCTGTTGGTGCGGACATAATAACGCGATCCCACTTACTTTTCATTCATCACGTGTAGATCAAGTATGTTGATTGATTGATTTCCTATATTCGAGCAATTTTTTTATTTATTATAAATTTTTTTATATTTTTACATTATACTTATTTTTATTTTCACAATTACTGCTTAGTTTATTCACACTTTTCGTTTATTCAGCTTATGTACTTCATCAAGTTTTTTTTTTTTTTTTTAATTTATAATCGTGTCTTATCACGTTTTGAAAGTTTTACGCGTTAAACTTTTTTTTATTCTCGTTTTGTCAATTGTTGATTTTTAATTGATGCTTTTTTCAAAACAAACCTTTCGCAAATTTCTCCTTTTTCAGATTACTTTCGAGAAATAATTGAGACAGACGTTTCAGATCTGTTATTAATTAACGTTTCGTGTCACGCTTGATTGCAACTGTAATACTACAAATGAAGTTTATTGGTTTTATCGTAGGTCGAGTCTCTGTAAATTAACTTTCTAATTACTTTCGTAAAAGCACTAACGTACTAACAGTGATTCTGTGCATAGTAAAATAAAATTTCTTTATATTGTTTCTTATATTGTTATCCGTTTTTACAAATATTTATTATATACGTTGAAAAAATATATATCTTCGTAAAAATTTTCCCACGTATCTTTTACATTTTGCTTGAAGTTTTTTTTTTTAATCGCTTCATCAAGTTTTCTTTTGCATCTGTATCTATTTCTTTAAACATAGGATGCGATCACAGAGAAAGAAACAAATTGTCATAATAATAATCGAGATGACACTGTGCGACTTCGTTCAAGAAGAATGGCAAAACCATTTGCTGTTGCGTCCGAGCATGTAAGCGTTGTAAATGCTGAAAATCTCATCGCACGTAGATCACTGAAGAGCCGACAGTTAGTAAACCGTATAATTTTTTAACAACACAAGTAAAATATAATTAATAAAACAAATTTTTATAATAAATTGCTACTAGAAAAAAAAACAAGTAGAATTGAAGAACATACAACTGTGTTGTGTCTACGTTTCTATTATCCGACGCTAATCATTCGATTTTTCTATATAGCAAATCTTACAATGAAAATATAAATATCAACGTCCGCGGAAGTGTCCATCGTCCTCAGAAACGTCGCGATAAACATTATTCTGCAGCGTCATCGAAGAAGCCGAACAAAGCATTCGGCATTGTAGAAGAACACTCGACAGATTGCGCGAGCGGAAGAAGAAAAAACCAATGGTACACGAGCAGTTTCGAGAACACAACGGACAATCTGAGCGTCGACCAAGAGTTTGACAAACTTGTTGGCAACAATTCCAAAGCGAAAACGTTCACCAGCGTTCACGAGGGCGAGGACATGACTCTGTGCTGGATAGAGACTACAACCATCAAAGAGGACAAAAACGTCCGACCGCCGCAGAGGCTGGTGATTCGGGAATACACGATCTCCTTCGAGAACTCGGCGACCATACCGGATAGATACCTCGAATGTAAGAGATTTGAGGGCGAATTGTCGACAAACGATCACGAAATCGGCAAAACAACCTTGTTCGAGATCATAGACGAGAACACCCAAGTCAGTAAAGTCGTAAACTTCACTTCAGTCAGTCACGAGGGCAATATCACAGATTGGCAATACAAAACGGTGAAATGCGGAGTCGGTCCGGTGGTCACTAAGAACATTGTAGAGTACAACAGTTCGGATAATCCGAAAAAACGAGTGGAGATCAAGGTCAGTCCGAAGATAAATCTGCTGACGGTGAAGTCTGATGAAGAACCTTGTACAGATAGTTCCGAAGAGAGTACGGACAAAAGCACCGAATCTTGCGAAAATGGATCTTGTGGCGTGACCACGGTGTCTAATGAAGTTCCAACAAAAAGCCAGGAAATAGGTTCAACTGAGAAGACAGTCAGCGAATCCGAGGGTAGTGATGAAATTCTGAAGTTATCCACTGGTGTCACTAAAAAATTGTCGCCTGAGGAGGAGACGATAAAAACAACAGTAGCTCCCGAAATATCAATTTCTGGAAAAAGCTTAAACTGCGACGAGAATCCGTTAGATTCACAGTGCTTGAAGCAAACAGATGTTAGATCATCTTTAAAAGAATTATCTACAGAATCGTCAGTTGAATTATCCACAACGGAGGCAGCCGAGAAGAGTGAAACATCGACGAGCAAACAGATAATAATTCCAAATGTAAAAGATCAGGAAACAAGTACGGAGGAAGAGATTTCCAAAGAATTATCAATATCAGAAGAAGACAAATCCATATCTGATTTATTTTCTACCAATATACCAGACATTACAATTGAATCTTCAGAATCGGCAACAATTCAATCAACAAGCGCAGAATTCACGACAGTATCTAAAAGTTTTGATTATTATGATCATATTGCTACTACGTTAAAACCTATGGTAACAACTCCAACTCTAAAGAAAAAGGAAATCGAACAGAAACGCGCTACGTCCGAAGAACTTATCGAAGAATTATTAAGTCCCGAATCGACAAGAAAAGAATTAGATGTAGCTGACAACGTTTTATTTTCGCAAATCAGTACTTCTCCGTATACCACAACTACAATTCCTTTGACGGAACATTTAACAAAAACTTTAATCTCAGCATCTAAAGAAGGAGAAGAGGAAGAAGAAGAAGAAGAAGAAGAAGAAGAAATCAAAGAAATAGTAACATCCGAAAGTGAAGAGACGACAGAACAGTCAACGGAATTCATAATCTCAGCATCTAAAGAAGAAGAAAGCGAAGAAACAGTAACATCCGAAAATGAAGAGGCGACAGAACAATCAACAGAATTCATAATCTCAGCATCTAAAGAAAAAGAAAGCGAAGAGATAGTAATATCCGAAAGCAAAGAAACAAAAGAAAATATAACTTCAACATCCGAAGAAGAAGGAAGCGAAGAGATGGTAACGTCCGAAAGCGAAGAGACAACAGAAAGTATAATTTCAACATCCGAGGAAGGAGAAAGCGAAGAAGTAACATCCGAAAGCGAAGAAACGATAGAACAGTCAACAGAGATCGTAATCTCAGAATCTAAAGAGGAAGAAAGCGAAGAAGTAGTAACATTCGAAAATGAAAAAGTAGTAACGTCCGAGAGCAAAGATACAACAGAAAGTGTAACTTCAACATCCGAAGAAGAAGAAAGCGAGGAAATAACATCCGAAAGCGAAGAAACAATAGAACAGTTAACAGAAACCGTAATCTCAGAATCTAAAGAAAAAGAAAGCGAAGAAGTGATACCACATGAGAGCAAAGAGACGATAGAACATTCAATAGAAAGTGCAACCTCAACATCCGAAGAAGAAGGAAGCGAAAATGTGGTAATATCCGAAGAGACAGCAGAAAGTATAACTTCAATATCCGAAGGAAGCGAAGAAATAATAACATCCGAAAGTGAAGAGACGATAGAAAAGTCGACAGAAAT
The DNA here is from genome assembly GCA_014825455.1 of Pseudomyrmex pallidus. Lineage (NCBI taxonomy): Eukaryota > Metazoa > Arthropoda > Insecta > Hymenoptera > Formicidae > Pseudomyrmex > Pseudomyrmex pallidus. The sequence continues at coordinate 16,019 of QVNV01011634.1, forward strand.
CGTAATCTCGGCATCTAAAGAAGAAGAAAGTGAAGAAATGGTAACGTCCGAAAGCGAAGAGACAACAGAGAAGGTCACTGGAAAAGATAAATTGACGGTAGTGTCAAGTAGTGAAGGTGAGTCCTGTGAGAACTCCGAGGATTGTGTCAGCAGTTCGGAGGCTTGTCTTGAGTCCGAAGATTGCGGCAGTACGACCACAAAATCTTGCAAATCGGAAACCTGTTCCGAGGAGGAGGAGGAGGAGATTATCGTTGACGAATCGAAATCTGACAGTTCATCAATAATCACCGAGTCGTCCGAAGAAATAAGCAGAATTGAACATACAACTGCTGCGAGTGTTGTTGACACAACAATCATTCAAAAAGAAGATAATATTTCAAAGAGCGAGAACGTTCCCACTACCGTAGAAACTCGAAGAAGCACGCTTCCGTATCAGAAGCACAAGTTGAATTTGAAAATCAAGATTCTGCTGGAGCACGTTGACGAGAAGGAGAAGCGCAACTTGGTCGAGGTTGAGAAGCACTTGTCACTGTACGAAGATATAGAACATCACGACCATACCGATCTGGTCGAACAACTGAAATCTTTGAATGACTCCGTTAACTTGGAGGCCTTAAATGCGTTGCTGAACTGTACAACTTTGAGCGATCTAACGAACGACCCGCATATCAGCAAGATATTGAACAGTTCTTATGAAGACACTTTTGAAGAATCAAATCCCAGCTCCGAAGCGACATCTCGAAGACGAAGAAGTCTTGAAGAGATCAAAGATGCAATAAAAGATCTGGTATCAACATCTCAAGATAATGATTCGACGAAGAAAGAACAGGTTTCGACGACGACGAACAGCAACGCAGACAAAACCACGATTGCCGTAAATCTGGCAAAGGACGACGAAAACTTCACAACTCCAACAAATATTCTTGAGGAAGAATCAAATGATACCGCAAATTTGGCGAAGAACGACACAAACTTTACGACAACGTACAATTCCGAAGAAGAGACAACAGACATTTCGAATTCGACACAAGAGACGTATCTTTCTACGACGATACATAGTTCCGAGGAAGAAACAACTGATAATGTAAATATCGAAAATGTAAACGCCACATTCAACACAGAAAACGAAAGCGCAGTTCTTTCAGAAGAGACGAACAAGGACAAGCTTAGTATCGTGCGACGAGCATTGTTGAAGTTGCGAGAAGATATTTCGACAGGATTCCAACGTATTATATCGCAGTTGCAGTCTAATCTGACCTTGCTCAGTGACGAAAACAAAACAGATAAAACCGATCTGTTAGATATCATATCGGATCCCAAAGATGACAGGATTTCTTCGAGAAAGAAAAGAGATATCGCGGAAAAACAACTTGGACACTGGTCGAACGAAAGGATCGGAGAGGCGCCGATGGGCAGCAAACTTAGAAGTTTCACTGAGTTTACATTGTACAAAAGCCTTTCTTGATTGGTGATATGCTACAAGAATTTTCTTATTTTATTATTTCCAGGTAATTTTTAAATTTAAAGTTGACATAAAATAAGTTTCAACAAAAGAGAAAGAGAGAGAGAGAGAGAGAGAGAGAGAGAGAGAGAGAGAGAGAGAGAGAGAGAGAGAGAGAGAGAGAGAAACGTTGTATGATTACTTATTAATTTAATCATAAGTTATAATGATAATTTTGCAATACAATTGTGTAAATTTCTCTTTTAAAATACGATAAAAAACAAAACTTTTATTTATAAGAGTAGCGTTTTGTTTACAAAACAAAAATGTATGTACAAACAAACGAATATAATTGAACGTTAAACACATTATTATTATTTTTTTCAACACACAGATGCTAATGTGTTGCTTTAACAATATAAGACAGCAAAGGATAATTGTAATTAATAAACAGATATTGTTCTTTATATTTACTGATTGTTTTTTTTTTTTTTTTTTTTTTTTTTTATGTTTATCCCGTTTTTTATCTGTGCTGCAGCACAGGACGATGCCGATATTTGCAACGTTTAAGTTATCTTTAAAGCGCTTGATTATTGTGCGAATGATTATAGCTCGGGTGTTCATAACGCTCGAAAATAATTAATCGTAAACAACGGATTGCGCAATTGCACTGGCCGAAATCGCGCCTATAATGGATTGCACTAACGAGAAATTGTTATGTACTTTTATTGTTTTCATTAAGTTTGAAAAGAATGCGTCGATCGTGATAAGCACGAGTATTAAGCACGCCATAATCAGAGGTCCACTTTTATTGTGTTTCTATCACTCCATAACATCCGCTTTACATCAAAGAAATCTGTGTTTAGAATTTTTAATTAGAGACAATTATTATGACATGTATATGTCTCAGTTCTTTGACATAAAAAAATACATTGGTAACCAACATCTTTATAGTTGGAGAATTTTTTAAATGATTTTCTCATTAATTTTTATTGATTGCTATGTAAAATAATAAACACATACATCTACGAACGAATAATATTCGGGATTAAATGTAGGAAGTTAAATAAGAATTCTTAAAAATTAATTATCTTTGCTGCAACAAACGATTTATTTAACAAGTAAAGTAATTTGCCGACTATCCCCGTGTGACTACAACATTAATATTTCCATGTAAGTACGTATACACGTTCTGCTGACTACATCGATGGTTGCGTGATATACATTGTGCCGTTCCTTATTATCCTTGAAATCCCGGACACGTGTATGTCTCCGGCGGAAGGCACTTCTCCGATCTTGGATCGAACAACAATGAGTTCGGACATCGAAGATTCTGCATCACGGTGTATTGCTGAATGGTGCTATCCCAATAACAAAAATAATACTTCTTGCAAGTGTTATCCGATGCATCGGGAAATCGGCCGTATCGATAGCAAGGTGGTGGCACTAGCGTCGTGCTTTGCCACCGGCACAAACCAGGCTCGCATGTTCCCGAACTTGGATTAAATATGGTATTAAAGATGCACGACATTTTCATCGGCAAGAGAGAAAAACCGATGTTCACGCATAAGTAATAATTCTGGCATGTGCCGTCAACTATCTGGATCTTCTCATTTTCGAAGGAGCAAGTAATAGCTTGAAACTCGGCGACTCTAAACAGACCGAAGCACAGAAGATACAGGAGAACGTTAGCAAACTGTCGCTCCATCGTGACGCGAATCCGTCAAATGACTCAATACGCAACTCGTAGGATTTATTTATAACGTAATTTATAGCTCATTGGTGTGTTGTCGCGCAAATATTCTCGTTTTATTAGACGGGATTTCGTGGAAATATGAGACAAATTAGCGCACATGAACACACACACAATCATATGCAGATGAAATATAGACAATTGTGCTGACTTTGCTTTATTTTTGCCTATTTGTTCAGTGTTTCAAGACACTATATGATTGTAAATAGTTTCAAGTTTACGCGCGCGCGTGTGTGTGTTGAATATTCCTTTACATTTCAATTCTTTGACACACAGTTTTTTTTTTTAAATAAACTTAATACTTCACTAATTATTATTTTTTTAAATAATTGTCAACGAGTAAGGAAAAGATGTAGTGAATATGCACCACTTTGAAGTCAGGACGACACTCACACACATCCCCGTTCTTTCCAGGTGAAATGTCGGACGATTCAGAATGCGCGAATTTTACTGCGGCGACCTTACAACGAGGAAATCGAGGGTGAATCCACGGAATACAAAATCGCCAGAAAGCGGCGAGAAAGTCGCACCGGGTATAATGTTCGAACAAAATATATTGTGCGCGTTCGCGCGCATGCTGTACGTTTATATACGCGTTGGTTATTTTATACACACGATCACAGATCGAATCACGAGTCGCTTCATGTGGAATTTAATCATTAAATTTATTTTATATCTTGTCGTTATTTCAAAACTCTTTTTTTTTCTTGCAAAAAAATTATATGATATCATATGGATATTGGCACGCGCACGAGAGCGTAATTACATATTGATATTTAATTACATTTTTTTGTGTAGTATCCACAAAAATTAATTAACTTTGATATATGAGAATAATTTAACGAAATTATTTGATTCACATTGTTAATTCAACGAAAAGATAAACAGAAAAACATATATGCTACAAAAGACATTGCGCTATGTAAAGAATTTCTGTCGGCCGTTGTTGTCAACCAAGAAAAAGGGAACTATAATCTCAGAAAAAGGAATTTTTACTGCTACGTAAAAGATAAACGACATTTCAAGCTACGACGGGTCGATTCTAATAGAGAATAGTTTCTTTTCTGTAAAAAAGGAAAGAGAAACATCCATTATCGAGGAAAAGAATGACAAGGGTTGCCGGTGCTCGGTTGTCGAAAACCCTCGATTTTATCTCAGAACAGGTAAGATCGGGCTGAATGCACATATTAGAATCCCTGCTGCGATGCGAGGGAAAGGTGCACAAGAAGGGAGAGTGAGGTGTCAGGAAGGAAGGAGAGAAGCTCAAATGTATATAAGCAACTTCGGCCGAAGACGCTCCAATGGACTCTCTCTTTGACCTTGGTCGAGTGCGCTTCTTTCCTCTTCCCGGTTTTCTTGATTTTTAATTTTTTTTTATCTTTTGATCCTCACGCGTGTACGATCGCGTATGAAGTTTCGATCTTCTTTGATCCTCATCTTCTCGACGACGTGAAGTAGCACCGAGTTTTTCGCGCGCTCTCCCGGTTGCGTTGCGTGCGATGTGACAATGACGAAAAAAAGTTGAGAAAATTCGATTTTGAGAGAAAACTAATTGGGACAAAGAGTGAGTTTGTTTCTACGTGCATCTATGACATGTTTCTGACGAATAGTTCCTGACTGTGACAAAAATGGATGTTCGAAGAGTAAGTAGTAGATTTATAGCGGTAATAAAGATCATTTGTATACATCATCGAGATGAGATTCTCTGTCGCCAGAATGAATAATTATGGCTGTTTTTAGAGACTCTCTAAAGTTTTTTTTTACGCGATTTAAGTAATGCGATGTTGTCAACTTTGGTAGTAAATTAATAAAAAATGTTATATTCGATGTACGAAATGAAAGCAGCCAACAAGTCGTATAAAACTTTTATAATATATTTTATAACAGTTAAAAAGATATCTAATGCGACGTTGTTTAAAATTGTGAAAAATAATTTAGAAAATTAGTGCAATTAACGCAATTGTGAAAGTTCTCGTTATTTGGAACAGCAACTTGAAATATCAAATTGCTGCATTGCAATAGCAGCCAGCAACTTGCTTCTGTAAGTTAATTGTTTCTAGGTCCTCTAGGCAGTTTTACAGACCTTGTTTTTCTCCGTGCTTATTACCGATAGATTATTTTAATACGCCACAATTTCCTTATGATGCTGATAACGAAGCGAATCATGCGAGCTGTGCGCGCGATTATGATACGCCTAGAATCGTGGGAGTCTTGGCGACATAGAAAAGACCGCTTTCGAACTTGCATGCGTGTATATGTTGCATACGGATGTAAAGCGCGCGAGAATATTCTACATTCGTGTTAAACATTGTCTCTCGCCGGTAATGTCATAAATATTCACACACGTCTGATATACTCGAGATAATCTGCCGTTGTAGTTAACAAACCGCATTATTTTAACACGTATCGTGAAATTACTTCTAAAAAAAAAAATTAATAAACATAAGAACAATTTACAAAATTCCTAAATAAATAAAATATAGACACTCGAAAATTAACCTACACACGAATTTTCAAAACTGTCTTTCCACAAATATTTTGTTTAATGAAAAAGGGAGAGAAAAGGAGAATTTTTTCCTACTTCGCAATGTAATTCGCGTTTTGAAATCGATTTCTTCGGATAAAATTGATTCGTGCAGATTGTGTTACGGAGAGGGGGGAAGGGATGAAGGAGAAGAAAGAATCCATCTGAAAGTCACGATTTTTAATTAGCCAGAGGAGCGTCGCCGGAACAGTATGTTAATGCCCCGCGTATACCCCGCGTTGTCTCGAGAGTCACGGCTGATTTATGCACATCGTAAATCGCCCCGATATAGCGAGCGTCAGACGACGAATGAGCGACGAAGACGTATGCCACTTTCGAGGCGAATGATCAGGTAGTTCGGCACAACGCCACGGTCGGAAGAGGGAAACTCTTTCAAACGACCTAAATCTGTCGCTTTCCGTTTGCGCGTATCGTCTCTGTGCTCGCGCGATTTCCAAAATTTAATTTCCGAAAATCATTATCGAAAATCATTATCGCACAATTGTCGCGCTATTAGTCACGCTAATAGTAATTCTACACGTATCAGCTTCTGTCACAAGAGAGCGTCTATCTTATCTTCGAACATAGCAGGTGGACAGATACCATTGTAATGACATACTCGAGAAATTTTCTTCTTAGAAAAGAAGATTAGGAAGAAAAAAAATCTCGTTTTATCAGTTCGACTTTAACCTGTGTCTCATTCTGATATCTGTACAGTGTGATGTCTGAGCAAATAGAAATCTATATTTCTCTCCAAATTACACATGCATTTAATCCATACGTCGATGCGATATTAATTCCAATATTAATTTTGTCAACGCTCGGCTCGAACAAGTATAAGACGGGCAAAGACAAGAATGCTAATTAACAGATTCGTTTGCATTGACAAAACAAAGGTGAAGTTTCCTTCCGTTTTGCCAGGCGCGTCCTAAGCTGTCAATAATGACATAATGTCAATGTAGGCCGCGTTTTCTTGCGCGCGAAAGAAATACGGAAAAATTCTTTGCGCGATTTCTATATTTTGTGATTAATGTTTTTATAATTAATATTTTTTTTTTACATATTTTTGTTTACAAATTCGATAACATTACTTAGACGCGGTAGAACGTGTTTCACAGCGTTTTTATTTGAGAAAGAAGAGGCCGTGATCAATATTTTATGCGCGTTATGTATTTTTTCCGACATACGTCGAACAACTGGAACAACTCGCGATGTAAATAACGACGGTTAACTCTCTTTCTATCTTTCTCTCTCTTTCTCTCTCTCTCTCTCGCTCTCTCTGTCCCGACGCTCTTATGGGTAATTGTCTTTTGCGCGGTGGAAGAGCACCGTTAGGGAGCTCGTCTTTTCTAGGAGATCGCCGAGATCTCCCGATTTTCACCCGGCCATTTCCCACGGGAGGCTTCGGAAGATTCCGAGTCGTGAAAAGTGACAGCATAATACCACTATATCTTTTCTGGGTCTCATCATATCGCACATCACACGCGGCTTTTCGAACTATTTTTGTTTTTTAAAGCACATATCTATTTTCGTGCCGATAGATAAGATAAATATTTAAACAAACTCGGTACGGTAGTGTTTAGTCAGAAAATAACTTCAATCTCTTCGGACTGTGTTGTCAAAGAAAAGATATCGACGCGCGATCTTCTCTCATTTCGAACAACACCGAAAGTTTCGCCTATAAATTATCGATACCGTTGACACGATCGATCTCGATTTCACAGAGACGTCTTGCCCACCTAGCAAGAATTTCTTCTACACACGCGATAACCGTTTCGTTTCGGGATAACGTTATCCCAAGTAATGAGAGCGCAGCCTCGTTATCGAACGGTTCGTCTCGATTAGAGCTGACATTCATTTTCCGTTCGTACGGGAGACGCGCACACATCGTCGGATTACATCGTCTTCTCTCGCTGTAGGTCTCCGCGACTCCTCGTAATACCCACAGCCCACTTACCTACATTACCTATTCAAGTGTGTGCGCGCGCGCGGGCGCTACATTCATCGCGTTCGGCGACGACGTTTGTATATATATATATTATATACGAGCGCAGTGGCGTAATCAATTTTAATAATCGGATGTTTTAGCAATGAACTTTCCGCGGAAGCGTGAGAAACGCTCCGTGATTGCGAATGCGACGGGAAGTAACTTTTATTGCATCTCTATATTGCTGTCGCAAATTTAATATTAGAAATTTCCCCGGCGCTATTATTAGCAGATTCATTACGCGATTAATAACAGAGAAATATGATTTATTATTCGTATTGATAATTGTTTTATTTACTAATGTAAATTTTTTTTTGAACATTTGTTTTTTGGTTTAGTTTTAGTTTAGTTTTTGTTTTTGTTTTTGTTTTTGTTTTTGTTTTTGTTTTAGAGACGTTTCACTGTTTTTGGCGCAAACTTACAATGAAGTGCGTAGATTTCTAATGTCTGCAGTTACGCTGCTGCAAAACGCAACGTGCATCGTTTTCTTATCTCGCACTTTTGTATCATGACGCGACTCTGCAATGTATCGTGGCCGATACATTGTGATCGGCAATATCTAGAATAAAATTGTAATCGTCTGCCAAAACGTGACGTGGTCGAGAAAGAGAGTAAAGTACGTTCAATATCGCTCGATAGGACAGTCACTCGATCATAAATTGCGTGTGCCAAATCGACGTTTTTGCTCAGATGTTTCCAATGATCTCTAGCCGAGAAATCGGGCCTGTCTACTTCCTGCTAGATTTCGACCCGGTCTTCTATCCCTCATTCCATCATCGACTCAAGTGCGAAGTCACTTGATCCTTGTTTGATTAATAACTGCTAGAGATTGTTCGAGAAGTCTTCCGACTTCTCCTCGTTAATACGTCGTGCTACATTGTTAGGTTGTAAAGATGTAATCAAATTACATTTACAACAAACGGTAGCTTAAAATCAATTAAAATAAAAAAAAATTCATAAATTATAGATTTGTAAGAATATTTTAATGACAATTTTTTTATTTTTTGTAACATTGTTCTTTATTTTTGTAACAGTACATAATTCGGAAACAGCCTCGTGTCGAACACCTGTGCGTCATTAAACGTAACCGCGTTCGCGATACGACGGCACAAATTGCAATATTGCACACAAAATGCCGACGATGCGCCTTCGGCGGAAGCAATTTGCATAACGCCTCCCATCGTAATGCGTTATTAGAAGGCGCGTCTTATACGCATCATGTAACGCGTCGTTTTCGCGTATGTAGTATATATATGTGCCTTCTTCTTCTTTTTTTTCTCGTTTCTTCACTTTCCTACGCGGCTTCCGGTTCGCGGGACAAATACGGTCAATCCGCGACTACTTACTCTCGTTCTCTCTCACGAGTACAGAGACGACGCGCGCGTGCACGCGCGCTCTCGTACGCCAAGAACTGGTACGTGGAGCGCTCGCATTCAATTCACGTGAGAGAGTCTCAGCGTGGGTGATGCGAATCGCGAGATTCCCGGGGCCTTTCTTCGACATTTCGTTCGGCCTTCCGCGGCTTCTCTGCGCCAGTTCTTTCTCTTTCTTTCTCTTCCTCTCTTTCTCTCTCTTTCTCCGCATCGGAGAGAATAATTTTCACAGATCGTCAGTTCGCATCGCAGATAAATGTTAATGGTTACATGAATTGTGAAAACAATATTAGCTGCTTATGGAAAATATAAATTGATGTTTTCAATTTTCAATTTAGTAATTTACTTCGAAGATGAAATATTGGATTGTAAATTTTTTTTTAAATATAAAATATTCGAATATAAGAGTTAGGATAAATGAAAATACAACACAAGAATATCACAAGAATAAAAAGATTGAGAAGACATAAAACGCGTAATAAAACCATCTGGCTCCTGATATATGGAATGCGCAATCATTAGATAATAATCTTACCTACCATACGCATGTAACCGACTGTAAATAAGTAATAGATGAAAGAAACTCTCCCGAAGAAATTTTACGAGATTGAATCCACACCACGCGTTCTCGACCTTACTCTCGAGCGTAACATTCGCATGACTTGTGACCTTTCGCCATCGGTAATGACCGGCTAACTTAGAATCTCTTCGAGAGAATGACGATTACGAGTTCTACGTTAAATAGGCCAAAGAGAGACTTGGAAACTTCGCACTTCGCGTTTACGAGCGCTTTTCACTCTTCTGGAAAAACCAATTTAAAAATTTGAAATAGATGCGTAAAAGTTGTCGAGGTGTAAAGTCGAGTTAACGATTAGTTTAATAATATGAAATAAGTGTGAAATCTAAAGGTTACTTGAATGACCGCGGAGCGTATTATTTGCGGTAGTTTCGGCCACATCAGACGCGCAGCCGCAACCAATTGTTTACCGCTTCGCAACACAAAATGACGATTGTTTTTTTTTTTTTTTAACGCGACGATATATTATTCCGTTCCTTACACGGTGCGTAAATTGCGCGCGTAGAGCGACGTGCGGTTAAAACGGGGTAATAAGCTGAATTCAGGACTAAGGAGAGGAAAACCGAGTTCAACGAGGACTCCATTCTGAAATAACAAGGGAGAAGGCGTCTAGTTTCGCGCACGGCATACATAATCCTCGGCAGTGTAGAATGATTCTCATGGCGCGACCCAGTTCGCTTCACCACAGCTCATTCGCCGTCGTGTCATTGACAGTTGCGGAAAGTGTACATAATAATGTAATATGTACCTATGAGCTTTCACGTATCGGCACGTATACAAATGATACCTTGAATATTGACGAAGAGAGAAACAGGTGTTACAAGTCTGACAACTTTTTGTGAAATTTGTCTCGTTCTTATTGTTTGTTTGAAATTGTGTATAATAATCAAGTAAACATCGTATTCAATAATTTTCTTTTGACACTTTAAGGGAATCCTAAAGTGAGTCTGGTTTATCGATAAAACTGCATTTTTTCCGCACACTAATTTTTTTTTTTTTTTTGGCTGTGTGGATTGATAAATCTTTTTCTAATTAAAGACAATAAAAAATAAAGGGATCTGAGACGTCCAAATTTATATAACAAAAAAAAAAAAAAA